>CAIGRF010352124.1:12341-23177 GCA_903798235.1 Fraxinus ornus | reverse complement strand
GTCTGCTTTGAATCATCTGTAGGAAGATCGTCAGTTAAGTGAGTATCTTTGTCGATACTCCGTAGATAAAGGCGAACGGTTTTGCTCCAATCCAAATAATTCAAGCCATTCAGCTTATGGTCCGTGATTTTAGACATCACCGGAATCACATTAGACACATCCACAGATTTCTTTTCCTCCATATTGTCAAATATCAACCAAATAACGAGCACAAATACACAACAAAGTCAGAATAGTTGACAAATCCAAACCTGTCCCAAAATAGATCACACACCGAGCCAAATAAGTAGGTGCTGACCTAAGCAGGTAGTAAAAACGTGTTGTGGACGTTGAGGCGAGCAGAACTGCTAAAAAATAACCAAATTCTGGGCAAGTGGTGGTCGGAGCAGATTCTTCAGATGGCGCGTGTGGCTCACGCGCTAGGTTTCCTGCGACGGGGCTCCGGGCGAAGACCGGTCGGTGGGTGGCGCTCCCTTACGTGCCAGCGGTGAGATCTAAAAGTGGCCGGAAGTTGGAGAAATCAAGAAACCCTAGCCGCCGCACTGTTCACCGATCTAGAAATTTTATTTATTTAATTTTTTTTTTTCTCGGAAATTTCAGCAGAGCTTTGATACCATGTAATTTAGATGGAAAAGAAACTTATATTTCATTGAGAGAATGATACACATATATATACAAAAGAAAGGAAACTATCTAAGGAAACTATACAAATTAGGAAACTATAATTAAGCATATAATTAAGCTAATTTACTGGTTGTATAACATCATTATGACTTAGTATGGCGATGGTATATTATTTATCTAAAAATTTAAAAAGACCTACTCTATTGAAAGGATGTTTCATTTGAATAAACGTGAGAGTTTAACTGCATTGCATTGCACTGCCAGAATTCATGTTCTATATTTAAAGAGGTTGACCTCCTTGCTTTTCTGATGTACCCCATTTTTCTCCTCAACTATAGATACCTCCGAAAATGAAAAGGGGGTTGTTGTATCCTGTTTAAGGTAAAAAAAAAAATTAGCAGAATCATGCACTTAGTTTCTAAATGGTATATTCTCACTGATATTGCCGCTTATAGGATGTTAGCGGCACCATTAATGATATTCTTTCATATGCTTATTCATCATTTGATTGGATTTGGGTTCATGAAGCCCGAATAGTGGGTTTTGCCATTTTGGCTGCTATAAAGTTTCTCTATTCTAATTCTTACCAGGTTCTTGATATGAATCCTTGATATGAATTAGATTACTGTAACATGACCACTATTTTCATACTATAAACTGATTGTTGTTTAAATTGAATATCTATTTTATAGTAATATTTGTTTTCTATTGACCATGTTGTGTACGGTTTAAACATTTTTCCTTTTAATGTAGGATGGATGAGATGATGCGTGGACAGAGAGGGTGGAGGGAGTTGGCCATCCTAGGAGATAAAATAAACAAGTTCACTGGCATGATAGAGGGCTTGATATGGTCTCCAAGAAGCGGAGACAGAAATGGCCAAGTTGATGATTGGGCATTTGAGGAGGTGTTTACTTACATCAATAAAATACTTGTGCTATAATTCTTTTATTAACAGTGACTATGTTTGCATTGCGTGATTTCACTTCCATGAATCACGATCCTTTGAATTGGCAAATAGGGGTTTCATTGTCACTAGTCGAATTATTCAAGAAATTACACAGTTTATGATATTATATTTTAAATCCTTACCTTCCTTCACTACACGATGAGTAAGTTGATAAATAATTATTGCTGCTATGATTTTTGTTCCCTTCAAAATCATTATGGGTGTTGTTGACAGGGCCCACATTCTGATTTTTCTGGACCTACTTCTGGGAGCACAGCTTGCGTTGCAGTCGTGAGGGGCAACCAACTTGTCGTAGCAAATGCTGGTGATTCTCGGTGTGTAATTTCTAGGAGTGGTCAGGTATTCTGTAGCATGACAAGATTCTTTTATTGTTTTCTTGTGCAGATGGTTTAGGGGAAGTACATATGTACCTAAATGGAAGTTTTGATGTAGCCAAACTTCTGTTTCTTGTCATTTGGTATTTGAATATAGTAAATTACAACATATATATTCTTGTATGGTGAACTTTCCTTGTTCATTAATTGTACTGATACCAACTATTTGTGAATATTTGTTTATGGTTCTCATTCAGGCATACAACCTTTCGACAGACCACAAGCCTGATCTTGAGGTTGAGAGAAAAAGAATTTTAGAAGCTGGTGGTTTTATCCATGCAGGACGTGTTAATGGCTGTCTCAATCTTGCAAGAGCTATTGGTACTGTACCAGCTTGCCTGTTCACTGGTTTTTATAAAATAAATTCAGAATTTGTTGGTCTTCTCCTGCTTCAAATCTCAATTGACCCAAATTAACTGGATACTAATAGAGGCCATAAGCTGGTGGATCTGTTATCTGATTAAAAGTGGACATATTTAGTGCTTAACTCAAGAAGTCGCTCAATCTGGCACGAGAAAATGTAGTTTTTTGATTGATCATTTTTTTTATTTGATGCAGGTGACATGGAATTCAAGCAGAACAAGTTTTTGCCTGCTGAAAAGCAAATTGTTACTGCCAATCCTGAAGTAAATATTGTATGTATCTATTTTCTATGTATTTCTTATGTGATTTGAATGGCATTTCCTATAGAGCTCTCTGTGTTTTTAAATGAAGTGGTGTTTATACTCTGCATTTTGCTTTGTCACCTGTTCTAACGTAGCTGTTAAACAGTTTAGTAGAGAAATTGGCATTTGAATTGGCGATGTTTATATAAGATATATTGTTTTGGTAAAGTCTTTCACATTATTTATTATTTAATATATCATATAATCTCTGAAATAAAAGATTATATTAGGATAATATACATAGCTAAAATGATAAGAACCTTGTCATCTTTTTATTACCTTTGTAAGAGCCTGTTTGAGCCCCATTTTTTTTGTTAAGAATGTATTTTGGAATAGTAGATTGATGGAGAATGTGTGAATAAAAAATAAGGAAAAGTTTTGAGTTTGCGTGTAATATTATTTTATTGAAGAATGTTTGGTTGGAAAGAAGAGAGAGAAAAATGTATTTGGAAATAATGTGGATCAAACAAGGGCTAAAATTGTATTTAACGGACATTATAATTTTGGGAAATTTCAAAATGAAATAGTTATAGATTAATCAAGTCACGATATTTGGTCACAGGATGATTTAATCAAAGGAATGTGGATATGTTCTCTGCTGCTTGCTTTTAATAACATTATTATTTTTGTCAATTCTGACAGGTAGAACTTTGCGATGATGATGAGTTCATTGTGCTTGCCTGTGATGGAATCTGGTGTGCATTCCAAACTCTGTTTTTTTGTTCCAATATATATTAGATTGTAAAATTTGTTTTTGGTAAAGCCAAATATGATTTATTGCTTGGGCTCAACTCAAGTTGGGACCTTGTATAGAACTTATTTTTTCCTGAAATTATTACATTGTTTTTCTAGTCTTAATATACTTCTTTATTATTGCCAGATTTTTGGCTTGCCTTTGGATTATAAGATATCTAGGGCAATTTAATATCAGTCCACAATCCAGGGTAAATTATGGGTAGCATGTTAAATCAAAGATATTCGAGTCTTTTTACAACTTAATCAATTTACTCATAACATATTAAACCATGTTGAAAGAAACTTTATCCTAGGGGTATCCTTCCCATATGACGAAAAATTGGTAGGTGTATTATATAGGCCGATGAAATGACTAGTTGAATGTAGCCAATGTGGTTTGATTTTTTCTGTCGAATTATTCTGTACTTTCCTCTCTATACAGTTCCAGTACTCAGGTCTCTCTCCAAAACATTTCTGTATTATTAAAATCTGAGGCTGAGTCTACTTCAATCTCCCCAATCAGTAGAAATCCTAGGTGAATCCTGTTGGTTAAGCTTGGACCAGAAATGAGAAATTTGCATTGACATGTCTTTCACCCTCGTGTAGAATAGCTGATTACTGATATTAATAACCCTCTTTTCCCTTCACACTGTAACTCTTAACATGTGGTGCATCCTTTAATGGATAAGTGCCCATAGACGGATAGGATTATTTTTTTGCTGATTTTTATGATTTTTCCATCAAGTTTATGCATCTGAAAATAATGGATTTTGAAAGAGAGAGTACTCATGGATTTTCCTATCTTATTAGTTCACTTTCACATTTATGCATTCTAACTACACTGCAGGATGTTGGAGATTTTGATATTTTAAGATTTTATTTCATCTTCCATTTTTGGTACTTGCTTTTGACCATTGTAGTATGTATTACAACCTATTTTACTTGTGGGTGTCTATATCGTTGCATCCCCGACTTACATGCGTATTTGCGGATTTCTGAATCTCTGTCATGCTTTTCATTGATTACTTTCCAAATCTGTATCATGCTTTTCATTAATTACTTCCTGTTTCTTTTATTATAATATGTGTGATACAGACGGGGATTCTAGGTAAAATACTTCGTAGAGATACAAGACTTCATATAACTGACAAATCAAGTTCCTTTTTCCAAATGGTTCCCAGGGATTGCATGTCAAGCCAGCAGCTAGTAGATTTTATTCAGGAGCAGCTGAAATCTGTAAGTCCTTAGTTACCACTTCTGTTGATCATTATTGAAACTTAAATGTGAAAATGTGCTTGGGTATTTCTGAAGAGAAAAAACTGTATTTTCTTATTTTAATTTATGTACAATACACGTCCTTACTTATAGTACAAGAGGGGAGAGCATAAAAGGAAAAGAAAAATTTCCTACCATATCTAAAGATTACAATAATCAAAGAATATTCTAAGGAAATTAACAATAATTTCCAATCTTGGTCAATTATCTCGATTCAACAATTTCATATTTGTACCAAATTCAGAATGATATGGTGGACTTTATCGTAGTGAAACTGGCTTCTGAGAAGCTTGATTTTAGTTAACCCTCTCAGATTATGTAGAGGTTTATGATTCACAAAACTGTTCAATTAGAATCACACTTCACTCTTAAATCGGGAAGCCTGCTTTTTCGAACTTCCTCAGTTGATTATCATGTTTGTCGTATATAAACATGCTTATGCAGGAAACTAAGCTTTCCAAGGTCTGTGAAAAAGTACTCGACCGGTGTCTGGCGCCATCTACTGCAGGAGGCGTGGGTTGTGACAACATGACCATGATCTTGGTGCAATTCTCAAAATCCAACCCTTCTGGTTCATCTGCACATGATAAGTCCTCTGCTCCTCAGGAAGTGCCTGTCGAGTCAAAACCAGCAGAAACTGAATCATAATAACTGCAGATCATACTTTTTGGAACACTACAACCTGTAATTGTATATGGCCTTCTCTTTTTACTGAGAAATAACAAAGGACTTTCTGTTCTCTCTCCCCCTGGGAAGAATGTGTATAGATGAGATGATTCCATTACAGGTTCTCATCTGGTTTCTGTTCATATACTCTATACTATTATGTGTTCGATAGTTTTTGTTTGGAACATAATTAATTAACTGGATCAGACCGGCCGGTCCAATCTGAAACCCGGTGAACTGGACCCTTGTCTGGTCCCTTAGCATAATTGGACCAAAGCACTATTGAACTGCCGTTGATCCTCTTGAGCCGGCCGGGCATTACTCAAACCCCGGTAAACAGGTTGGTTTCTTCACAAATTTTCTATAGGATTTTTTTTTTTTTTTTTAAATATATATATATATATATATTGCCTTCTCAAAATTCACAAAATGTTGAAAATGAGGACTTCAGGTTTGCAAGAGTCACGCCTTTCCACTAGGATACCCCATTATTTGATATAATTGTTTCCAAACATATATATATTTAATATTAACTTTTAGATTATATTTTTTTAAAAATACTATTTTTTTATATATGAACATTAAAATTTGAATGATAAATATAAATAAAGACTAAGTAATATGAAATTTTAATTTAGAATCAACTTTAACTTAAAAACTTAGTTATATCTATTTCTTTTTCAAAAAATAAAAAATATAGTTTTACATTATGAATTTGCAATGACTCGTCGGTTAAATCAATAACCCACTAATCCATTCCTATAGCTGGGTCATTGACTGGGGCTGAGTCTTATAACTATAATTTAGAATGTCATGTTTGGTAAACTAAATATGATTGAACATGACGACTCAAAATTTTTGCCAATGGCTCATTTTGTTAATCCTGCAAGTTTTGTTCTAGTAAAAATCAAGATTTACGACTTTGATTAGATTTTTCGGGTTCTGCACTTGTGATAATTTATCCCAGTTGTCGTAATTTCAACTGAATTTTTATTTAGACATGTATTATTATAAGGTTACTTGTGATATTTGAAAATATATATACATCAATTTGAAACAAATAAAACAGGTTAATAATGTAAAAGTAACATCTCATTAACAAAAATGACAAATATGTCAATTTGACATTTTGTGAACAAGATGCATGTTGTGACAATATGTTGACATCAACTTACTGATTTGCTGAACTATTCTTCCAATGTCCTGTGTAGATGTAATTGACCTGATCAACATTTCCTTTATTTCCTTCAAAATTATTGATACAAAATTGACAGAAGTTCATAAATGAGGAAAGTTGCTTTCTGAATCAAGAGTCCATCAATAACTAATTATGAGAAATTGTCACATTGAAAATTACTAAAAATGACGTTTCCTATTTAAAAGAGATTTTTCTTCTTATTTTATTGCCAAGAACATGACAAATTCTTAAATATAAGAGCTAATCAATCTTGCTGAACTAATCCACAGGACCCCAACTGGAATATCCTGAGTAAAAAGTTTCATTAGTCACTGAACTTAGCACTTTGTCATGTTGTGGTCACTGAACTTCATTTTGCTACTAATCAATCACTGAACTTGGCCAACGTTCACTCCTCCGTCACTGACCAAGTCCCCCGTTTGAATGGCAGTTGATGTGGCCGACGGACTCCGACGTGGCTCCAAACGGCGTCAATAACAGCCTCATTGGACCCGATTTTTAGCTGAAAAAACAAAAGGAAATCGAAATTCCTAACCATTATTATCCCCAAATCAATTCCTGGAAGTGAACGCCAAAGCTCTGATCGCGATTTTCTTCAACACCACCCCCAATTTGATTTCTCTCCAAGTCGATTTCTTCCCAATTCGACCACACTCTCCCCAGTTCGATTTCCCACAGTGTACCTTTGAAGCTGTACTTGCAGGCATGGAAGGCGTAGATGGAGGTAAGTATTACTTTTATCATAAAATGCCCATTTCAGTTCATCATTGGAGCTTTTATTTCATTTTTATGTCATGATAACTTCACGCATAAGGGAGATTATGATTGTATGAAAATGTGGGCATTGAATGACTGATTATGATTGTATGAAAATGTGGGTGTTGACTGAATGAATCTGTTATTGGGTTCATGATGTTATTGGTATTTATGAAGTTACGTTTGATGAGTAGCTAATTAAGAACATATTTTTTTCTTATACACCATGGGTAAATAATTCTATTGTTTTCATGTTGTTCATAGATTATGAGGAAGACCCTAATTTCGTTCATTCCGACGTTGACATGGCTTCTGAGGAAGATGATTTCTTGTACGACCGAAATGTGACTGATGGCATCGAAATTGGATCAGATATAAATGAAGCAACAAATGAAGGAGTCGTGATGTGTGTAGGGGAGGTAGGAGACGATGACTTGGAGTACCCATCATCTGAGGAGTTATTATTGGCTTGCTCATCGGACGAAGAGGTTGGTCATCGCTTTCTAGAATTTTTTGCTGAGACGGATATGAGGAATCTAAAATTTGAGGTTCGACAACTCTTTCGGTCAATGGAAGAGTTTCGGTCTGCTGTGAGAAACTATGGTGCTCTCAAGGTTACAATGTGAAGTTAAAGTGTAATGATAGAAAACGAGCTCAAGGAGTTTGCAAATCGGGGTGAAATTGGAGGATATGGGCCTCGAAATTGAGTACGACGGAGGCAGTACATGTTAAGTCTTACATGTTAGAACACACATGCGTACGGAGCCAACATAATAGACATTGTAACTACATATTCTTGACAAATAGATACATTAAACAGTTCAAGGCAGACCTCGATTGGAAAACGAAGTCCATTTTGACGACTGTGAAGGATGATTTGAAGACTGAGATAAGTCAAAATGTGGCAAACAAGATGATGCAGTACGCTAAGGAATTGTTGTTNGGGTGCCATCTGCGGGGTTATTTCGGGGGAATTATGTTAACAGCTGTAGGACAAGATGCTAACAATTGTATATACCCTGTGGCGTATGCTGTTGTTGAGAAGGAGAACACAGACAGTTGGAGATGGTTCATGAAGTACCTTCAAGATGACATTGAAATTGGCAATGGGAGAGGTTGGACATTGATGACTGACAGGCAAAAGGGTCTTCAAAATGTATGCGATGAGTTATTCCCGGAGGCAGAACATCGCTTTTGTGTACGACATATGTACACAAATTTCTTCAGCGCTGGTCATAAGAGCAAAATCCTAAAGGATTATCTTTGGCGTGCAGCAAAGTCAACAACTGTTCCTGAATTCAAACATTGGATGCAAAAAATTCGTCAAACAAGTGAAGATGCATATGGATGGCTGATGAAGAGACATCCTCAAGAGTGGAGTCGATCACATTTTCCAGTGCACTCGAAGAGTGACATTCTGCTAAACAACATATGTGAAGTATTCAACAAAACATTGTTGGATGATAGGGAGAAATTGATTCTAAATATGTTGACATCAGTCCAAATGACGTTCATGAAACGGATACAACAGAGACGCGAAAAAATGGGTCGATGCGAAGATCGTTTATGTCTAAAGATTGCAAAAAGATTGGTGAAGATAGCTGAGATGTCCAGAGAATGCACATTACACTTGTCGGGTGGCCCGAGGTGGCAGGTTGAATGTAGTTTCGGCACATTTGTGGTTGATCTTGAAGAACATACCTGTGCATGCAGGATATGGGAGCTTACGGGTATACCATGTATGCATGCCGTTGCAGTGATACGAGACTGCAGAAATGATCCAGAGGATTTTGTTGATAATTGTTATACGATCGAGACGTACATGAATTGCTACAATAACATCATGAACCCAATCAACGGCAAAATGTTGTGGCCTGAGGTGGATTCCCCTAGTATCATCCAGCCTAAGTGGCATGTCCCGCAACGTGGAAAGAAGCAAAAAAAGAGAAGGAAACAGGCTGAAGAAATTGTAGTGCAAAGTCAGGGAAAGTCATACATTAAGAAGAAAGGGCAAGTTCGCATGACGTGTTCGATTTGTAGGTTGCAGGGGCACAATAAAAGATATCACTCTAGTAATATTGCTCCGGATCAAGTATGTTTTCCGTCCTCACTTTAAATGTAAGAAATTCTATTTTTCAGATGCTAACGTATTTACTTTCGCACATGAATGGTTGAACGTTGAATTAGAACCACTTGAGTCAAATACTAATGTATCAGTAAACGAACATGTGAGTTAATATGACATTCATTTGTTTCATTTTTGTAATATTCTCCACAGGCTCTTTATTAAAAGTACCATTTTCATTTGTTGTGTATGCAGGGCAAAATGGTGTCATTGAGAGGTCAGGGATTGTTATCGACACAAAATCCGAATGATGAAGAAGCCATGCGTTTCATTCCAACCCCCATGGGTGCTAGACAAACTCCCTTGGATATTGGAAGATGAGGCCCAACAAGAACTACTTGATGTTTTTTGGAAATGGATTGATCTGTGTATTTTGCAAGACGAACTGGAGTCCAGAAATGATCTTACTGTGAATTTTGGAAATAGAATGAGCTAGCTCCCTTTTTTGTATTTATTTGGAGTCTTGCTGTAGTCCTAAATGAACTTAATGCCTAAATTCTATGAAGGCAATGATTTTTGTATGGATGAAGATGCTTTTTGTTTGGTCAGATTTGCACAAAACTATGTATTACTGGTATTATATACATTCTGTTCATTCTGTTCATCTAGCAATGACTAAATCTGATGGCAGATTTTGCAAAGTGTTGAGTGCACAGTTCATGGCTGATATTATTTACATTGAGTTCAATAATGGAACACAGAGCTGAATGTAAACATAGGTTCTATTAGACATATATAACACCAAATGAACTGTCATAACCAATTACAAAACGATTACATAGACGTATTACATCAAAGGGTTACATCCAATTCAGTTGTTTTCATACATAAAATACGACAAAAGCAATAAAAGTCTTCAACTCGATCGCATAGTTGCACCAACTTCATTGAACTTTAGCCTTTCCTTTCCCATTATCCTCCGCAACCCCCTTTCCTTTGCGCATGGTAATGTTAATCGAAATCTCGATGTCTTTTTCTTCAGCTATTTGTGCACATTTGGTAAACATAGACGATAGGTCCTCACATGGATATGTAGCTTTACATTGACCTGAACAAGCACATCCCAATTTCGCAATAGACTTCTCTTTGTCCTTCCAATCAAAGTGACCACAATCATTAGTGCAACAGAAGAACAACCTCCCGATGTTCGAAGTATTTTTTTCCACCTCCATACATTTCTCAAACCCCACTCCACATTTCGGACATCGTTTCTTTGTTGGACAATTCGATAAATTGTGACCTCGCTGCATACAACTGTGACATATGCCCCTATTCTTCCCGACCATATTGCTTCACGTGTGGGATATGCGTCCCCTGTCATAAGCAAACTACAAATAAGTCAATCCAAATACTGAGGGAAAATCTCTTGCACAATTCATTTTGACAGACACTAACAATGCAAACACTACCAGCACTACCAACATACTTGCACAATTCATTTTGACAGA
>CAIGRF010352067.1:43525-64070 GCA_903798235.1 Fraxinus ornus | reverse complement strand
TTTGATTTGTGGATATTTATTATAGTTTTTATCGTTTTTTTTAATTGCTCGATTATCATTGAATTGCTAATGAATTTTATTGTTATCAAGAGAGATAATAAGATTTAAACACAATATAATAAACATTGTAAAGTTTGATAGATTATAGAGATATACATCTATACTTTATATGATTTTAATAAGTATTATAGTATTTGTTAATGCATTTATCACGTTTACATTTTTCATCGAGAGATATAAGAGTCACATGAAGGGAACATATTTGATCGCTATCGAGAGAGATTTTTAATTAAATTAGGAACATTGACCAACATGAATGGTTTCAAATTGTCACTTTAATTGATACACTACAAATGAAATAATATGGGAATTCGACATCTCTGTAATTCATATCACATATTAACGAAATACATTTACTTACTTTCGTTAGTTTAATTGATAATTTAAGGATTAGTACAGAAAAATCACAATTTTTTTTTTATTCGATTAAAGTTACAATTAATTTTAACTCGATCGATCACATAGTTCTTGTAAATTTGACACTTTATTAATCAATTTTTCATTTGTTCACGATTTCGTTCACAAGCGATTTTTCAAAGGAAAAAAAATAGTTCGCATATATTCAAAAGCAAAGAACACAGAGTCCAACCCAAAATGTAAAATCCGACCACGAGGAATTGAATGAACCGATTGACCTAAAAACCCTTTTGATTTTATCCACAGCACCCTATTCCTACTCGCGGCGTAGCGCGTGAAAACGAAATAAAAAAAATGGAGGGATTCTTAGAGGTAAGGCGGCAAAAATTTCCAAAACGTCTCCGTGCACAATCCCTACTCTCTTTACATCTTCTCTGCGCAGTAGATTTTCTGCACATTCAGAGGTAAAATCCCTTGTGTCTATACACTTAATCTATATCTATATTTCCATTAATTCATGAATTACTTCTCAATATCACTATGTTTTTTTTTTTTTTAATCTCGTTTGGTTTTATTTATTGGATAGGCGTCGAGGAATTTTATCACGTATATACTTGTTACAATATGAGCGTATAACCTTTATTTTATTGCTTTAAACCGATAAAAATGATGAAGAAAATATCATGTTGCAAGGTCAATAGGACAATTTACAATCTGAATATTTGCTATGTTTTCATGTTGATAGTACACCTTCCGTGGAATTGGGGTGTTGAAATTGAAAATTTGCGATTGCATACGTTTTCTTTTCTGAAGATTCAGTATTTAGTTCAAGCTATAACATTTAATTGATTCTTCGATGATCCAGAACTCAATCATACTAATATCCAACCCTGTAAAGTAGTCGTACCTCCCATCCTTATTGATTTGATTACGATTTACAGGCAAAAACAATACAAGATGTTTCTTGCTATCAATTTGGCGATTTCATTAGTGATTGGTCTGTTTTTGAAATTTAATTATTGAATACGACTTGATAAGTGCTGTTCTTGATTTTTGTAATCTTAATCCCTGGGGAATTGATTCAACTTGGTTAATTGTCGCTTGGAATTCAATCCTTTGTTCTGTATGTCAAGGTTACAAATTAAATCGTGTCTTGATCAAACTGAAAAGGGAATAATACAATTCTCAACTACGATATGCAGTCACATGTTAGCTCATGAATGCACGAGCAATTGTAACCATGACGAATTTAGCAGAGCGCTGCTACCACGACATCACAGTTATGGATATTTAGCAAGTATTAGTTTTCTTATGAAATCTGACTGAGATGAACGGGCATCAAAAGTTGTGTGTGTTGTACTGCCTTTTATTTTCCCTTGTTTGGGCGATTTGTGGTACATTCTTGATTCGTGTAACGTTGATTTGTTTGTGAGCCGATAATGTTATCTGTAATAGGCTGAGAACTGGCCAATATACTTCATCAACACAGTGACTGCTGTGTTCCTATTGAAGAGCTGACTCGAACCTCTTTAACTTCATCTAGGATCCAAAGGAGAACTCATTTGAATCTCTTTTAACTTCATCAAGGATCAAAGGTAATACATTCTGTTTCTCACGACCATGGTGTATTGGCTAAGCTTAAGTAAATTTTTTATTTTCAAACACGTTTAACTAATTTATCGTTATAGAAAAAAGTCACTTATAAATATTTTTTTATGATTAGCCGTGCCATAAGGATAAGGGCCGGGCATAGTGTCTTCAAGTATTACTTTTCTTCCCCATTCGCTCTTAGAGACTGCAGGATTTGAAATAAATAACCAAAAAAGCTTCAGGAAAGTTGATAAATTAGAAGAAAGGCCTATCGTTCTATTTCAGCCTCTATTGCAACTGCAACGTTACATTTCTTCTTTGAGCAGAACTAATATGATTTCATTCTACAAGGTATCGATTTCCCTCCATTTCAATATATACAAATGTCTGATTTCATTTCCTTTTGCACTGCGAAGAATCATGTTTTGATTGCCATGCCTGCTGATGCTGTTTCTACATAATCCTACTGTTAGCCACAGTGAATGGATTGATACCTAATTCTCACCTGTCCTTCACTTTACCTTAGTTACCTTGCTGGCTGGGAAGTGCAGTCTTGCAATGAGGGGACGTGGTGCACGTGTCTTCCAGTCGAATCCCCTTACACAGACGAAGCCTGGAAAGCATGGCAACTAATTATGAGAGGAGATTATCATGCAGGTGCAGAAGGTTTTAGGACATTACAGTGAGATTGTGAATATATAGTGATCCTGTAGTACTGGACGTAGATGCTGCTGCTAGAATTTGATTAAAAAGATAAAAAAAAAAAAAAACCATCTTTAGGACCAGAGATTAAGGGGTACAACTGTCGTTAGATTTTTTGGGTAAGATGTTGAGTACATGGATGATTGCCATGGTTCTCGCTCGAGGTGAACGGCATAAAACTTTCATCCTCAATTCCTTCATACCCAACAGTATTATTTATTTATTTATTTTGGCTAGGTTGAGAATAGATTGAGAAATACCTATTCCGGTATGTAATTGCTTAAATTTAACAAGAATCAGGGTATAACTTGAATATTTGTGTGTGATCTAGCTGTGTATCTATTGACATTAGAAATCTAGAGTAAAGAATCAATTGATCATGTCCGTGGACAAAAATATGAAATGACATAAATAATCTCTTTTATGGAGCACATGCAAGTTTCAGGTATGAGCTGTGCAGAGAAATTACTCAAATAGTAAATAGCGTGACATGAAGAAGTGATGGATAGAAAATGGAGAATAAAACACGTGCGCACGAGCACAAACACTCACATAAGAGTTTATTAAGAAAATTATGGAATTTGGGTAGACATTAATGCAGGGAAGTCTGGATGGCAGAGATTTGATTGGCTTCTCGCCAGCCATTGCTGGAAATGGGAACTATCATGCAATGCTAGTAAAAATTATGGAAAAGCAGAAAAAATAGGGGAGGGAAATGGATTGTGAGATAGCCAATTCCCCCCTCTTTTTGATGATGGGATTTGAAGGGAGGGAAGGAGACAGGTCATGATATAGTGCATTATATACTTTTGAAGGTGGTTAGGACATAACATACCTCTCCAAAAACAATACTGAATACCTTCTGTTGATAGCCCTGATAGAAATAAAGAGAAAATGTAATGTCAGGTTTTCTGGGAGACATCTATCATGTAAGCCAACCCATTTCTTTATAGCCCTTTTACCTTTGAATATTGTGGGTATGGACGTTCCAAAATACACAGTTCTTCGTGGCAAATTCCATAACAAGTCTCTTGGAACATTGATAGGGTTCAGACTAGATTCATGGTCAGCAAACACCTGTAAACTAACAAACTTTACTCTCTAATCCATTTCAGAAGACGAGTACTTTGATTTACACGGACTTTATCTGATCTTACCTCATTAACTTGGAAATAGGTACCATTGAGTGGAAAGCTTCCTCGCATAGCTGTTCTGCAGGGTATCTGTCATGATTGGTCATACTAATTAGATTGATTACGATAGGAATTCTCTTGTAAAAGTTCTTTTTTGGTGCCTACTTTTTTACGGGCACCAGTTCAGTAAATTTTTTTTACAGTCTTTCCTTACCAGAAGTGTGCCTCTAACAGTTTGGGATTTCCCTTCGCGTATACTGTTGCATGAAAAACATGTTTCATTGGTGCACAGATTTCCAGATTCTTGGGAGATGCATCTTTCTGGTGGCCGAATAGAGTCTGCAGTTTCGCCTGGTAAGGAGCATTAACACATGTTGTAGACTCAGTTAGTGCTAAGTTCAATTATTAGTGGTTAATTGTGCAATTTGCTCCGTCTTCTGAAATTACATTCTCTACACAAAATTAGAAGTTATTTTTTTGATTCTCCAAGAAGTGTGCTTGCTTCGTTACCTGGAGTCCATATTGCAAGTAAGTACGAGCTGGGATCATCTGGTTCTCTTTTATCCATCTGCAAATTAAGAAAATAGGGGCATCAAGGAAAATTAGCTTTTACACGTGGATGAAATTTTATAGTGAACGAACGCTAAGATAGCGTTGCTTACCCTATGTAGCAGAGGATGTGTATCTGGAAGTTCATAGCTGTAGAAGGAGAAAATATTAAAATGATATCCCTTAAGAAATGATCAAATGTGTTATCACGCTCCTTGTACTAGGAATAATTGGAGTAATTATATTTAGTTTTATGATTTATTACTAGTATCTTGCCTTCCATCTCTCAAAAAGTTCATGAACAGTAGGCATACACCAATCAAATATGTCTACTTGTTCCTATGGAGTAGCACATTAATCACAATTTATAGCAGAAGCTTTTGCTTACACTTGATGCTCTGTTCTCAGTCTGCTCACATTCTTAAGTTTAGGCATAGGGATTGAAGCTGCTTCTGGAGTTAAAGCTACTAGGGCCTTTGACATGTCACCCTCACCCTCTTGTAGTTCCATCTTTTTTTGCAAAAATGACTGCAAATTGTGAGCGAACTGTTCCATATTAAGTTGAATGATAGGAATATCATCAGGATCTTCAAGATCGTTGTCCTCAATATCACATTCTGGAACTTGTGTTTGATCTGTTTCTGGAGTTGCTGGCACTTCAATAATAGGCTCTGGTGTAGCTGGAACTTCAATAATGGGTTCGGAGTTGCTGGCTTCAGTGTGTGCTTCCAATTGATAAGCTTGAGGTAAGCGTAACTGCAAAGGATCGATAATTTTCACTGGATTCTGATAAGCTGCATTGTTTTCTATTGCACTCACAATGCTTTTATCTTCAGTTCCCGGGAGAGCAAGCCTCGCACTGCATGCACATTCATGGGAATTAGTTATATGAAAATATGATTTACATGGTTTCATCATTGCTCATATGGGATTTTTGAAGTATATCATCTTAACTTAATTCTAATGTGGCTTCCAAGCTTCAAAGTCTGGTGTTGCACTTGCTAAATCTAATTGGATGGACTTGTTTTTTGGATCTTATATGGAATTCTTTGGGTGTTGCAGTTTTCTTCACATATTTATTTTTCTCATGTATATTGTCTATAGGCGATATATAGAAGTGTGGAATAATGTTCTTTACCCCTCCTAATGTTTCTAATTGGTTTTTATTAACCTGTTATTCTATTGAGAAATGCAGCGATGGCCTAAAAGATCAAATCTTGCACCAAAATAATGGGAAAAAATGGAGAATGAAATCCGGTTGCTCAATTGCTATAAAAATTGAATGCATAGACCTTGCAAATGCGCTAGCGAAATGTCTGCATTCCCCTCTCAGTGGACAAGCATTGCAATTTGGTTTGCTCTTAGTACAAAACACCTGAAAAGATAGAAGAGATTGCCTTTGGCTTATGTCTTCAGATGTGTTTAATGTTTTCGGTATATAGACGACACCTTTCAGTGAATGTGGCATACCTTTCCAAAAGTAATCATCTGGTAATGGAGCTCATACCTGTAATAAATTAACATCTTAAACCACTGAATGGCACTTCATTTCAAGTAGCAATTATTTATGATTGATTAGAAAGTATAGATTAGTAGAAAAACTATGATTACAGTGTTCTTTGATCAAGCTTGCAGAGTCTTGGCCACAGATATTTCTGAATAGATTCCAATATTGGGTACCTATGCAAGGACAGCAGCATGAGTTATTATCTCTTCATGCTATGATAGCATGAAAAAAATCTGATGAGGCATGAATACTCACAGTTCTAGAAGATGCAGCTGAAGTGACTCAGGCAATGGTTGAAGAGGTACCCATCCCAACCGTACGGCTATACGCCCAACATTTGTGTCAACCTTTCAGAAGTCAGAAAATAAAATTTAGTGAAGTTCTTTTTCGTATTGATTGAAGGATCTGTAATCGAGCTTAAATCTTACTGGAAAAGCAAGGTGATGCAGTGTCAAAAGCCGTACGCACTCCACGCTCTTCAAACCCAAACCCCTAACGCTCAACAGATACTCTCTGAAAAGTATAAAAAGTTGTAAGTGCGCAATGTTCTTTGACCGTGTGAAAAGCATTCGGGAAAATCCAGCAAGCTTACTTCGCTTTGTCTGGTGGAACGTCCCTTAGCCATTCCAGATCAATGCTTTCATGGTCTCTAACGAGGCGATTGAGGAATTCCTGCATAAGTTTTCCAAATGGTTATCAACTGTTAAATGGGTTGCTGGATGTTTGAGAATTATGTGCCAACTAAGTTATTAAATATTTGAACGAACAGATTCTCTGTTAAGAACTAAACCTGGATTCTCTCCGCCAGAACATTGTTCATTCCCCTTTCCTTGATGGTCTCGGCAATCTCACTAACATCCGCATATCGTACTGCCTCCCAGTCTACTGAATCCATCGTGTTGGCAGTTCTTTCTCTTCTTCTGCCATCTTCTTCTGCCTGTTTCCTCAAGCAATCCCAATTGACTGGCTTCTGTTTCTCTTTTCTAATTCTCCCCCCTTTTGCTTTAGGTTGTCTAGCTACTTTACCAGGATCTTTCAAATTTGAGCCAATCTCCTTGTGCTCAGGAATTCTTAAATTATCAATGTTGCTACTACCTGTGATATCTGTCAATTTTTGTGGAAACATTGGGATGTTTGATACTTCCTGCATTTTATAGTTATTTTCTTGACGGGGAAACTGTGACTCCAGTTTGCCTGTAGGGTTTTCAGTTATCTTTTTGTAAACGTCAATTGGATGTTTGTTGCTTGAGCAAACCTTTTCACTGCTGAATTTTGGTATTTCACGGCTTATAGCCAAGAACTTCTGAATTGTAGCTTGGGTTGCAGATTCTGCGGACAACCCACTTAGTTCATTGTCACAAAGTTCTTTTCCAATGGTATCATTCGAGCCTTTGCCATTCTTTTGAAGTACATCAAAGTGTTCTGCTACTTGTGCTCCTGAACTGGATGCCAGATGCAAAGCAGGCTCGCCACAGGTAATATCTGACTGGTTCTCGTTTTGATTTTGTGAATCGGGAGCCATACTTTCTGGTTCGAGTTGCCCATCCTCACACAATTTGTTTCGATTCCCTTGATTGTGAACATTTATTATGCTTTGTGACATCTGTGACAGCTTTCGATAGGCAGTGCAAGATTCTGCTTCTAAGGTTCTGGGTGAGCAAGATTCAGTTCTTTCCGCAGTTTGAGCAATTACAGAATCTGCAGAGTTCTGAGAGTAAGTCACAGAATTCTGAGAAGAAAGTGTATCATCCAAGTCTCTTTCATCGCCAATAAAACCTATTGACTTGTTCACTGCAGATTCACGGGATGTATCTGGACAATTTTTAGAGACAGCTGACAATTGACGACTTAAGTTATCTTTTGGTATGGTGCCAATAAAGCTATCTCCAGGGGACTGGACACTGTTAACTTCTCTAAGGTCATTGTAATCAGATTCCAGAATCATCTTAGAATCTTCACTGCAAGTTGGCTTATTTAACCCTTCATTCCATCCAAATGTATCGTCTGTATCCAGACCATGCCCTTCAGGTTCTTTGACTGTGATTTTCACGTTCTCTTGACAAGATTGTCCTTGGCTGCTTTCTGATTTGAACGGGAATCGGGCAGCAAGTGACATGAAGGCAGAGCTGCAAGAGTGGATAAGCATATTAAAGTGATTTTCCTGGGATTAGCTGAACTCTGTAGAAGTTTAATTGTTACTATTCTGTAAAAGGTTAGAGGTTCAGCAAACCTAGAAAGGTGATCCGAAACATTCTGAGTGAGAAAAACACCAACAACAGAGTCTAAAACCGATCCTTTCCATGGAGAAAACCGCCTGTCCCCTGTGAGATAATATATAGCCATGTGTTTCATACAAAAAGTTAAAACAGACAATAAATAAAATATAAAAGTATTTTATTTGCTAGATGCAGCACAAGACCGTATTAAGCAGGTGCAATGTGCTTATGTTACTCTGTTTCATACATAAAACACAACATATATACATTCATGTGTATCTGTTGATAGCTTGGTGTTTAATCAGTGATACTTTGCACGTTGATTGCGTAATAGGCAACGGATCTCCTTTCCTCGTGATTCTGGATAATCAATGCACGTTCGTTCAATAGTTGACTTTTTCCAACCCTCCTCTGGTCAGTTTAGCAATATCATTAATAACACTTATATTTTTATCTGAAAGAGTACTTTGGGGAAGATAAACCATATTTCCAACTGAAATTTATTAATTAGACAACCAGTTGGCAAATTTGATAACTGTGCATGAATACCTTGGACAAGATGCATGCGTGCAATAAATGAATCTGCTCTTCCACGGAACACTCTTCTTTCTTCTTCCCACCATTTTTCCTTTTCTTCATCTGTGCCGTCAATTCCTTCACTGTTTATATTCTCTAACAGAAGTTTCCACACTCTACTTGTCTCATCATCAAGGTCAACTTTAGGCCGTGGGCGACTTTTTTTAACCTGATTAAATGAGCTATCAAAAGGGATAAGAGCTCCATTTCTTTGATATGGAACAAGGGCATGTTGCTCTTGGTAATTCATACGGCAGGCGATAAATGCATTATGTTTTTGGCTGCTCTTTGCATTTAAATCAAGTTGATTAAATTGCTCAATGATTGCATCAACTGGAGACTTGCATATCCATGTTATAGCCAGTGGAGGGCCTGCATTAAATGTCACAAATGCATCAGAAAGGATAGTTTCTGAAAAACAGCAATCATATATGTCTATTGATTACCCATTGATCTGGCGACGAATTGGTGGTCACTATGTATGTTTTGCACTGTTGAGTTGACAAGTAAGGTTTTCTTTGGTCGCTTCTTTGTCATCATCGTTTTTCTGGTATCAGCAATTGGGGCTTTTGGATCTTGAGTAGGGCCTTTGGATCTCTTTTTATGTGGTGGTTGTAGAATTTCAAATCCTTGTGCAGTTTTTGATGTTGTTGCTCCACTGTCTGCAGAAGCTGGCAATTTTCCATGAATTTGAACGGGCGGAGCCGAGTTCCATACTGGAGCAGGTTCTTTGGATCTCTTCTTTTCCAACCTCTCTGTAGGTCCCATAGCTGCCCGAAATTTTAATTTTTTTTGTTCATTCTGATTACCATCAGCTGCTGCAATCACAAGATTTTCTGAGGCAATAACTGTGGAGTGCATGCTGGAAATCACTGAATTGTGTCCTTTCTCAATTCTCTTTGTGCTGTATATTGCAGGAAAATGCATGCCAGGATTGCAATAATTGTTATCTGTGTATTGTGAAAATATAGCACCGTAGGCCTGCAATGAATTGTGTAAAGTCCCAGTTGAATTTGACCCGCAAAATTCTGCTTCAAAAGTTGCACCCAAATGTTGTCTTTTTATTCTTCTTTCTTGTCTTTCCTGCATCAAGCATGCTGTGCTGCTGCTGTCGGAATTACTTGGGCTCTTCTGTATTGACTGAGCTTCAGAATTCATAATCAACTGTACATTATTTCCTTCTTCATCGTGAGTGAAATCTGAGAATATAATTTGACATTTTCCTCTTGTACATACTTTTTGATCCGTAAGTGTAGATTTATCATGTAGTGTATCTGTCTTAGAGTGAGGTGAGGGGCAAGAGGAATGTCCTACAGGTTTTGAGAGGTAACCTTCCATTACTTGCTTTGTAGAGCATGTAAGATCATACGCAATGTTCACTTCAGTCTTCTTCACCGAGGCTTCCCTCCCCTGTATGCACTGAATGGTTGATCCTGATTGATCTTTAGCATTGAAGTTCTGTGCTTGTGATTCCATGTCAAAATTCGGAGATGGATGGTGGTGCAATGAGCTTTCATCACTCCCTTGGCCTTCAACTTCAAACTTCAGAGATCTCCTGCAGGTATTTTTTGTGTGCTGAGCCATTTGTGGATCTGTTTCACAAGTTTCCTGGTCTGGGATAGTAGCTGCAGGTTTATCAACTCCTTTTCTTCTGACATACTTTCTCTTACGGGTCATGGCTTCCTCCGAACTTGGGGCATTTGTGTTTGTATTGCTTTCATTTATTTCCCTCTCGAGGGGAGTGGCCATTGTGCTATTATTAAGTCCTCTCCGAACATACTTCCTCTTTACTTTTGTTGGTTCCTGGGGATCAGAAGGCCTTCCGACCCTTCGTTTAGGAGTTATTTGAGATTGGCCTTCTATTATCACTTTGGGCCTGTGCTTTTTTCTTCTTGGTTTCTGCTGTGGCGTTTTGCTCAAGTCAATGTCCTCAGTGCCTCCCTTGTCAGGCTTGTGATTCTCCTCCAACTGTGTGGACATTGTTTCACATACATGATCAACAACCAATTGAGAATGTTCCTTCATTTGGAGGAATCCCCCTAATCCGATCCTCTTGATGGCAATTTCCTTCTGCTGCACGTCTTTTTTGCCAAGCATCTCATCTATGTTTAAATTTGGCATGGCCAACCCCTGTCTTTCATCGGTTTTTGTGGCCTTCTCTGGCGTTATAGGTGCAAACTGGGATGAAACCACCTCGCTAAAGGTTGCATCTGCCGTCCTAGATGGGAAATTGAGGTCAAAGAAGAGCCTGGAACGGATACAACTTCCATCTGTAGGATATACAAGTTTGAATTCGTATTAGTGCTAGGAAAAAAAGAAACCATTTGCAAATATCAAAGCAAAGCTATTCTCGAGTTTTTCGTGAGGATATATTCAAATCTACATGCTTTATTTCTTAACCAAGATTTCATAGCCTAAAAGTAGATAGGTTATTTAAGATTCTAATTCTGTGTTTTTCTGATGAAATCATTGCAAATTCGAACTTCAGTTGAAGCAGATACTTGTTTATTTCACAAATTCTGTTCCTGATTCTTGTGCTTCATTCTGATTTTGATATTTCACCTAATTGCTTCATCTTTCTATGCAGTTCTTATATTGCAGGCAAATATTGTTGGGTTCCTCATTCTATGGGCATTGGGAATAGCAACATTCATAGAGATAGAGATGAATCTTGCCTCGTGCACAATCAATTTTTTTATTCCAATTTGAAGAGAAAGTCGTATGTAAGTTTCCCACCTTGAAGTTATCAGTTATTGTATATCCTATGGTTCATAATGTCATTCAGCAGCACAGTAATAATTGAAAACACGGCACAAAATCAGATCTATGAAGAGAAGCTAGATTAAGGACACTCACCATTGGGAATATTCTGTATGCTGTTGCATTCATCCGGAAAGTTTATTCCAAGGGAAGCTTCTAGATTCACGAGTGAAGAGTTTTCAGTCGTTATTGTACACTGTCTACTGTCAATGTTAGTATGAAAATTTGGTGCAAAAGAGCTGCTTGTTGCATTAAAAGCAGTCTGTGCACTTGCATTGACGCTAGCTGCATCTGCCAGAGCCAAAAGTTCTCTGAAAGACACGCTGCTCCACATCTCTTCATCAGTTACAGAAAAATTGTACCTGCACAAATCATCACCATTAACTTGGGATTTTTCGGCTATATCTGTTTCCCTAGTGTTAAAACTCCCGTGTATGTTAAGAGCATTTGCCGAGACCCAACATGCAGCTGGATTTTCTTGCAGGAACTTCTCTGATGCTCTCTTTGGACCAGTTTCTGCCTGGCCTATCTGATTTACCAGCAAGAATTTTTCTGATTCTAGCCCATTGGTATGAAACGCCTGATTATCTTGCCATTCTGTGCAGATCGGCTGCGGTTTTGTTGGCCCGGGCTTGGCCGGGGTCAGGGGAACCCAAGAACAACCCGTCTGGAAGTCTTCCAATTCCGAGACCAAGCCTTTTTGCTTTTCATCCATCCTGGAGTGTTGGGTAAAAATCGTATCTTTCTTATTTCCCCTTTTCTTTTTAGCTATTTCTGTTGAGTAATTGTTAGAGAATTGAGTTGAGACGCCAACTCCACTTCTTCAGCCCTTAGTAATTCATAGCACAGGAGAATCAATTTTCAGCAATTTTTCTTCACTGTCAACTCTGATTACTGACAGATTCTGCCAGATAAAAACAAGAATATTCATCACAAACGTAAACCTCAGGAACTGGGAAAAATAACAGTAAAATTATAAAAGCAAAATAGGCAAACAATTATATTCAACCAGCGTTTCCTAAAATTCATAACAAGCCAGCTCCAATCAACAGATCTCTTGAAAAAATCCGGTTCTTTCTCATGGTAGAGCGAAGATTCTTAAATTTGGTGAATATAAAACTGTAATTATAAAATTTGCAATAGAGACAGAAAATAACATCATCCTCGCACTGATCTGTTACAGAATATATTTCGGATTTTGAAAGCCGATTGTTGAAAAATGCAAATTTTAAGGAATTTGGGAGAGCATTTACAATCAGACTCACCTAATTGTTTTTGGTCAAGATCTTGTGAAGCGGTGGACGGCGAGACAAACTGAGCAGAATATTTCTTCATAGAAGAGAGAGAAAGTAGGAGAGTGCAGTTACAAAGAACAGGACATTTATCCACGTACAGAACAAACTTCGAACTCGACTTTCTTTTCCACTCGTTTGAAATAATCTAACGACTACTTTTAAATCTCATATTTCATGTTCGTATTTTACGAATATAATAATATATTAACTACAATCTATCTTCGAATGTTGCTTTTAAGCAAAGTGCTAGTAATTAGTTATAAGAAGTAAGTATTGTTTGAACTCAGCTTCATTTGAAATATTCAACCATCTACGTTCCGAGTTTCATATTTTGGCCACTTGTACAACATTTGTTTTGTTAATATATATCATTATAGATCGATTTAAGTGCTAGTAGATATACGAAAGCACTAGGGTATAGAATATGGTTAACTTCGAATTCTAATTTTTTTCAATCTTTTGAAATATTCAATTATCTATTTTTTGTTCTATGTTTGTTATATGAATTCATATCTTTATGAGTCTATTTTAAAGCTAAGTTTTTTAAGTGCTAGTAGTTAGTGATAAGAAAGTATTAGAGTACAGAGTGTGGTTAATTTCGAACTCAACTTTTTTTTTTCATTCGTTTGAAATATTCGATTATCTACCTTTTTCATCTGATATTTTGGATATTTGCATAGCGTTTGTTTTGTGAATTTATATTTTTATAAGTCAATTTGAAATCTAAATTTTCTAAGTGCTAGTAGTTAGTGATACGTAAGCACTACATTACTTGAGCTCAAAATATTAAATCTACTTTTTTTAGTCTAATATGGCTATTGTGCAATGTTTGTTTTGTGAATTTATATCTTCATAAGTCATTTTGAAAGCTGAAGTTTTCCATTTCCTTAAAATACTCAAATCATTTATTTTTTAGTCTCATAATTTGCATATTTGAATTCATAACATATTGAGCATTTTATCTTACAAGTCAACTTTAAAGTTAAAAAGTTTTATTAAAGTGTTGGTAGTTAGTGATAAGAAAACACTTAAAGAGTACAGAGTATGATTAACTTCGAAGTTAACTTTCTTTTTCATTTGTTTGAAATAGTCAATCATCTACCTTTTTGGTCTATTATTTTGGCTATTTGTGCAATGTTTGTTTTGTGAATTTGTATCTTAATAAGTCAATATGAATATTAAGTTTTTCATTTCTTTGAAATGTTAATCGTCTATTTTGAGTCTCATATTTCGCATATTTGTGCAACTTTTGTTTTTCGAATTCAGAACATATTGAGCAGAGATAAATCAACTTTAAAATTAAGTTTTAGTAAAGTGTTGGTAGTTAGTGATACAAAAGCATTAGGGTGAAGAGAAAGTGTTGGTAGTTTGTGATCCAAAAGCATTAGAGCGAAGAGTATTCTATTGTTTACTTATGAGTTTTGTATTTTGACTATATATGAAATAATTAATATTTAGTCAATTAAATATATAAAAATTCTATTCACGACCGTTATGCCAAGTGGACATAGTTCTACTTTTGAGTTTCATATTGAAAGTCTTTTTTTGTGTTAATTTGTAACGTGTCAAGCATTATCTAATAGTAAATGTGGATTTAATTAAGAGTATTTTCAATTGTAAAACATGAGTTCTTTATCTTATGGTTACATTCATAATGGATATATATTAATGGTTAGAATAATGTCTATTTATAGATTGTTTTGTAACTTCATAAGCAAATTATTATTTTTTCTTTGTAGGTTATTTTTAAAAATGAATTTTAATTGAAGTGCTTGCTTGTGATAAGAACGAAGTTTGATAAAGAGTCATTAAGCATTTAGAATAATAATAATAAATCTAATTTACAAGTAAGTTTTAATTAAAATTCTTGTAACATAAAATAAAAGCTCTTTGATAGCGGAAGAGTCTATTATGTAGAGCTGAACATTAGTTTATGCAAGTAAGGAATAACAGTTTTTTCTAATTTTACATGCAAGTTTTAATTAAAATTCTTCTAATATATCATATAAGATAAGAGTTACGTAGTCTTGAGGAATTGCTCAATTGGTCAAATTTTAGGTTTGCTTTTCAATAGTCATCAGTTCGAGTTCTTTCAGGGCTACTGAGGTGAGTACCCGACCGTAAATTTTAGGGCCCCGTAGGATTAGTCAAGGTGCGCGCAAGTTGGTCCGAACATTCACAGTTATAAAACAAAAAAAAAAAAAGATAAAGAGTTACGTAGATACGATCATTTGTCTATTTACGTATAGAGCAACATTTTTTTTTCTAATTTTAGAAGTGAGTTTTAATTAAAGTTCTTATAACAATAGCATAAAAGTTATTGGATTTATCTTAATGTACCAAATGTTTTGCATAATATTTTACCTAATAGACACATGTAAAACATTATGTGAAATANAAAAGCATTAGAGCGAAGAGTATTCTATTGTTTACTTATGAGTTTTGTATTTTGACTATATATGAAATAATTAATATTAGTCAATTAAGCCCTTGTTTGATCCACATTAATTTTTTCATTCTCATTCTTCTACTTATTTTCAACCACACATTCTTCAATAAAATAATATTTCTCATCACATCAATAACTTTTCCTTCTTTTTCAACCATATATTCTCCATCACATCAACCAAAAAAATACATTCTTTTGAAAATAATGTGCACCAAACAGGGGCAAATATATAAAAATTCTATTCACGACCGTTATGCCAAATGGACATAGTTCTACTTTTGAGTTTCATATTGATATAGTTTTTTTGTGTTAATTTATAACATGTCGAGCATTATCTAATAGTAAATGTGCATTTAATTAGAGTATTTGCAATTGTAAAACATGAGTTCTTTATCTTATGGTTACATTCATAGTGGATATATATTAATGGTTAGAATAATGTCTATTTATAGATTGTTTTGTAACTTCATAAGCAAATTATTATTTTTTCTTTGTAGGTCATTTTTAAAAATGAATTTTAATTGAAGTGCTTGCTTGTGATAAGAACGGAGTTTGATAAAGAGCCATTAAGCATTTAGAATAATAATAATAAATCTAATTTACAAGTAAGTTTTAATTAAAATTCTTGTAACATAAAATAAAAGCTCTTTGATAGCGGAAGAGTCTATTATGTAGAGCTGAACATTAGTTTATGCAAGTAAGGAATAACAGTTTTTCTAATTTTACATGCAAGTTTTAATTAAAATTCTTCTAATATATCATATAAGATAAGAGTTACGTAGTCTTGAGGGATTGCTCAATTGGTCAGGTTTTGAGTTTGCTCTTCAATGGTCATTAGTTCGAGTTCTTTTAGGGCCACTGAGGTGAGTACTCGACCGTAAATTTTAGGGCCCCGTGGAATTAGTCAAGGTGCGCGCAGTTGGTCCGAACATTCACAGTTATTAAAAAAAAAAAAGATAAAGAGTTACGTAGATACGATCATTTGTCTATTTACGTATAGAGCAACATTTTTTTTTCTAATTTTAGAAGTGAGTTTTAATTAAAGTTCTTATAACAATAGCATAAAAGCTATTGGATTTATCTTAATGTACCAAATGTTTTACCTAATAGGCACGTGTAAAACATTATGTAAAATATTTAGTACACATGGCATCTTCCAAAGCTGAATGAGAGATAGATTTTCAGTTACGTAGAGAAAACATTTATTTATTTAGGTACGGAATAACTTTTGAACTTTAGCTTCTTTAAGATACGTATGACCACTATAACGTAGGAATGGATACGAGGGAGAATTAAAATAATAAAGGAAAAAGTTATTTAATTTAATTTATAATATAAAACCTTAAATAAACATTCAGAAAAAGTAAGATGCCCAAGGACAACCTCGGTTGATACGTCAATTTCATTTACCCTTGATTTCCGAGTCTTTGACGGTGCCGTTATGACGCCGTTGGTGGTCCCGCACTACTAAGATAATGATACAAGCTTTTATAGCCGGTGGTTGGATGGTAATCTAATTTAGTTGAAGATTTTGCATTTGTGGTTGGACAAGAGTGATAATGCTTTTCTTTTCACGAGATGATCTTTTTTTTTGTTTGCAAACACGTCCTAGTTATTACGCCCCCTTTTGGTGTAGTTAAAATTAGCGGGTGTTTTCAATTGAGATTTTAATGAATTTTTAAAAAAATTATAAATTCAAGTATCCCCACTGAAGATTTTAGGGTCCGTTTGATTGCAAGGGTGGAAAATTAAATATTTTACAGGGAAAATAATTGTCTAGAAATTATTTTTAAGGGAATTATTAATTAAGTGTGTTTGATTGGTATAATTTTTCACCTGAATTTTTTTTTTAATTTTGGATCTTTTTGTTCACGTTTGACTTCATTTTACATGGAAGTTGTTCATTGAAGTTAAATTTTTTTTTTTTAACAATTGATTATGAAATTTGTTACCATTGCTAAAAAGTTTTTTTAAAAAAAAAAGTTTGTTGGAAAATTATTTTTTCATCAAAATTTAGTGGTCGTTTGACTTCGTTTTACATGAAAATTGCTCGTTAAAGTGAAGTTTTTTTTTTTTTTACAATTGGTTATGAAATTTATTTCCATTACCAAAAAAAAAAAAAAATGGTCAAAAATGTGAGAAAATGAATTCCCTAAAAAAATGTGGAAAAGGGGCTCGTGGAGGATGGGTTGGAAAAAATTTTGCTTGAAAAATTTGTATCATCAAACAACACAAAAGTGGAAAGTGGGAAAATATTTTCCATTTTTCATGGAAAATTTAACAAAGCAAACAGGGCATAATGTATTTTATTAAGCCCTTGTTTGATCATCATTTTTACCAAAATATATTTTTCTCTTTTTTTTTCAACTACACATTCTTAAATAAAATAATATTATACGTAAACTTAAAACTTTTACTTATTTTTTAATTAGTAATGCTACATGAACATAATAAATAAAAAAACAGCCAAACAAAGGATGAATGTTGACAACACAGCACCTGTCAATATCCTTGTCTACTAACCCAAGTAGCATCACACATTTTAACTATATATTCTTCATCAATTTACAATTCTAAATGCATTCTGTACCAAAAATGGGATTCAAACATGCCCTAAATTTTAAATGTTCCTAACTAAAATCTATTAAGATCTAAATATCTTGATAATTTGTGAATTTATAAGAACTTTAAAAGATTTGAATGAATTTTAAGTTTAAAAATATACACAACAACCTTTTTTGAAATTCCATCATTTTTAATGAAATTCTTATTGAAATTTACTCAAAATCACGAATTTCAAAAGAGTTCGTAATATTTTAAAAATAATTAAAATCCCAGTTCAGGACATTCGCGCAAGACCTTTAGTAGTTTAATAAAAATTGATGAAATGCGTAGTTGAAAATTGGATAAAATTTGTGAGTCAAAGAAATACGTTATTAAAATTAATTTTTTATTTTGATTTAAATTTACAACAAAACTTTAAGTCATGCCAAACATTGACTTTGTAATTTTTATTTAAAAATATTAATAAATGGTTCGTTATGTATATTTATTATCTAGCCCTATTTGGTAACGATTGAAAGTTGATGAAGATTTTTAAATCAAAGTTAATAATTAATTTTAACATCACGATTCACAATAATTCAATCATAAATTTTATCAAACTTTATAAAATTTGATTTTAATTTAAACTAAACAGAGGTATAGCGTTGTCACTCTTTCTTCTATGAATTATTAATTTTATTACGCTAGAGATGTAAATTTTGTGATTAGGTAAGAGTGGTCCATTTTTTTTTCTTGCCTACTTTTCTTTTGACAAGTAATTGTTTTTTGACATGTCAATCGTTATTATGGAACTTTTATTTAAAATGTTAATAAAAAATTGGTACATATAGTTATTTGGTGTGTTAAATGATAAAACAGAAATTATACAAATTACATTTTAAATAATATAATGTACTACAATAATTGTGCGAAAATGTAAATAAAATATCAATTTTAGTAGATTTTATTGGAAGATAAGTATTATCTATGAGATAAAACATTAAGAGATTTACGGGAAATAATTAAAGTTTAAGCAAATATTTAGTTAAAAGTTTTACTCGCTCATAAATAGATATAAATGAACAATTATAGTTGAATGGTACTTGTGAATGCTCAAAATATGAGGATAAATAGTGTATCAAATGTTTATAAACAATGTATAACATTGAACCATATATAGGCTAATATTTAATTAAGAGTAGTGTTTCTTGTACAGAAGAAGAAGCAATAGAAATTCACTAGAATAGACTCACATGTGGGTTCCGCGTCTGTTTTTTTTAATACATGGTGGGCCAACTGTTTGTGTCTATTTTGACCAATTTCTGTTGCTTCTTCTTCTATACAAGGGGAATAATTATTTAATTAAAGTGCTTGTAATTTTGATAGAAAGCGCTTTGATAGAGAGTATGATTATGTCCCCTGTTTGACAAGGCTTGTTGAGATTATGAGATGATGAATTTCGTAAAATGTATATTGTTAAAAGTGGATAAAAGTTGTATGTTCAATGAAACGTATTGTTAAATATAAAGTTTAGTCAGCTTGAAAATCTCAAAAAAGAAAAAATAAAATTGTTAAATAGGCACTACATTCATAGTCCAATATTTATTAATGTTTAAAATAATATTTCTACTAATAGCTTGTTTTGTAAGTTCAAAAGTAAAGTATAGGGAAAATTGCAGCTGCGATTCCAAACATTTTCATTTTTTGTAAACTTTACTTCAACATTCACTTTGTGCCACCACAGATTCCAAACCTTTCAAAAATATGTAGCAGAGGTCCATCTGGATGATTTCCGTCCATTTTGCCGTTAGTCAACCTGAAAAATAAAATAAAAAATGAGATATTTTGACCATTTTAAGGAGGGGCATTTCCGTCCATACAGTAATTTTTCTTTAAAAACAATAAATAAAAGAAAAAAAATCATCTTCTTCTTCAAACACCCGATCCCCACCCACCAAAATACCAAATACTTCAATCAACGCAATTTTCCCCAGTAGACATCCCAGATACTTCAATCAACGCCTATACTTCAATGAACAAGGGGATCTATACGACTTCAAACACATTGGCCATGCCAACATTTCCATTTCTTCCGTCTCCGTAATCTCCTCCGTCGCCTCGCCAGACCCCTCCCGCCTCGATTTTTTCCTCGTATCAGAGGAATCCATCATCAAAGTGCTCTATGAGCTCCGGCAAAACCCTTCTTTTTGCGTCCTCGATTCTAGATTACTTTCAGGGACCTATCCCCTCCTCCCCGCTCCTCATTCACACATTCTTACCCGATTACCCTTTGTGAATCCATGGCTTTTGCATTGGACCTTGATAAGAGATCGCAAAATTGGTCAAATTCCTGTGACTTGGGTTCGACTTGGTGGAGGTGATTGTTGAGTTTAGAAGGAATAGAGGTGGAAGGAATTGAATCCGAATATACAGAGGGACATTTTTTTTTAGAAAATGGAGAGGGAACGAGGTGGGAGAGTTTAAAGAAATGCAGAACTTCCCCAAATTGGAGAGACAATTTTGATCCACTTCACAATTTTGTGCGAATTTTCTTCTTCCCCTTCTCATCCGTGTATGGCAGCGGGAGGCTTTGTATTTTGACCGTCATCTTGATTCTTGGTTGAGGCCGAGTGTGCATAGATTGATGTTTGTTTTGTATTAATTTGATCGACGACAACGGCAAGGGCCGGGGAAAGCTGTGTAGGGTTGGGAAAGGAGATAGGGAATGGTGGTGCCGGAAGTGTGCCGACAGTGTTGTTTGGGAAGAGAGGTTTTTTTTTTTGTTTTTTTATTTAATGAGAAAATTG
>CAIGRF010352067.1:22817-33102 GCA_903798235.1 Fraxinus ornus | reverse complement strand
GAACAATTTCGTAGAATGTTTTGGCGCTTGTAACTTTGATTTGGAATTTATATACGTACTTTATGATTGGGAGGGTGATATTAGCATATGATTCTAAGGTGTTGAGTCATGATTTAATAAGGAGAAATGGACTTAAAGTGCCATAAGGTATGACTTTATTATTTCTTTTTCTTTTTTTCCTTTTATCTTATTATATGATAATTATACATGTCATAAGTCACTTGCTAATTTTACAAGTATTTTATATTCAGGTAATTTTTTTGGGAGATTATGAATTTTCAAATCGACGTCAATTCTTAACACATTTTAGGGGTGTTCATTATCATATCAAGATTTTGCTGGTCAAAGTCTTGACTCTGAAAATATAAAAGAGTTGTTTAATTTTTCACCATGCTTCTTTGAAGAAGGTAGTTGAGATGATTTTTGGTATATTTTAATCACAATTTATAATCTTCAAAACAGCTCCTCCATTTTCATATCGTACACAAACGGAGTTCGTATTAGCTTGTGTAGGATTACACAACCTTCTTCACAAATAGTGTCGTTCCTATGAATTTCATGTTGAACATAATAATGAAGATTATCTTCTTCAGTTACCGAAGGAGAAGATTTTGAAACATTTTTTGAGAGTCAGGAACAAGAAAGAGAATGCTAATACTTGGAGGGTTACTATAATGGCTGATATGTGGAATGATGTTGGAAATGTTTAATATTTTTTATTTGTTGTTTATTGAATATTACTAAATTGCTATTAATTTTTTTTCTTATTTTGATTATTTGTTATTCTATTTGATGTGAGTCGAAAAAAAATTGAAAATTTTAATTGACATGAAAAATACGATTTATTGCTTTTCATTTAAATTACCATATATATGCTTAATATATATATATTTTTTAAAAAATAAAAGTCTATAGAAGTCCATTGAAGACTTTTATTAATTCTTACAAAATTCATAGAAATCACTTAAAAGTCCACAAAACCAACAACAGTCGCGCACTTAAAAACAGTCTATAAATTTTTTTTAAAAATTCCAGTTGAATACACCCTTTTTATCTTTTGTTTTGGTATCCATTATTTTCAAAATTCATTTTTCTCTATCTTATTTTTAAACACATATTTTTTAATAAAATAATATTACACGCAAACTTAAAACTTTTCTTTATTTTTTAAACACATATTCTCCATCAAATTATTATTTCAAAATACATTTTAAGAAAAAAAAAAAAAAGGCATAAAAAAGGCTCTATAATTTTAAATTAAAAATAAGCTAATGATACATTCAATAAGCAAATCAACAATATTTGACATGGTAATCTCATTTAGTTTAACATTGAACGTTAGCCTTTGGAAGAACATTTGTTGAAGCAGAACTTCACTATAGACGTCTCAATGACTTCAAGTCTTCAACTCAAGGAACATTCGAGGGATCTTTGTGGAATTTATGATTAGTAGTAATGTTTGCTGTCTACTTTTTTAGTGAGAAATTCTCTTTGTGGGCACGTTATTTTTATTGTGAAATTCTTATTCAAAAATATTATTAAATGATTAGTCACGTGTAGTTCACGTGCCACCATTCTGTTTACGAGTTAGTATTTTGATTACATAAATTTGTTGATTTGGTAAGAGTGTACACTTGTTTCTTGGTTGTCTTTCTTTTAGCGTGAAATTGTCTTAACATTTTTGGTCTTTCATTTTACGAGAAACGGTGAATTGTGGGTGTGTTGCATGTTATTATAGTTTTTTTTTTTTTTAGAAGAATATTAAATATCAATAGATGATTAGTTACGTATATCATTATTGTTATATCCATTTTTCTTCTATCAATTAAAAAATAGTTGAAAACGTCAAGATTTTTTTTTTTTTTTTTTTGCATCAATTTTAAAGTTGTTGAAGACGATGAAATGTTAATAAACACGATGATTCGATTTATTATCATTAACCAATTACTATTCCATACTTTAGGGACATGATGTCAATTCATAACCACAATGTTACCTATTTTTGAACAAAAAATGTAAGATCTTTGGTTTCTAGTTAGACAAAAGGCCAAGTAAAGGGTTTCCACCTCTCTTACCCAATTACAAATTCCAAAGGAAGGCCAAACAAAGGTGTTCCACCATGAGCAACAATCATGTCGTCAGCAAACTTGTCTTTTTGTGGTTTAAATTAGTCACAAATTTCTACAAAATATATTTGGCCAAACTTCAAAAGTGCTTAAAAGTTAAAGCACCAATAATAATACTTAAAAGTAAAAAAAAAAAAGAATGAAGTTAAAATAAATTAGAAAGACATTCGTTAAGTGAACGAACAATATATGGGATTGTAATTCGATTTAATTTGAGATGTAGAATTTACGATCGGATACTTATGTAATTTTCTTTTGGTGAGAATTTATCTTTGTACGCACGCTGATACGCTATTATTCTTATGGTAATTTTAGTAAAAAAAAAACTAATAAATGATTGGATACATATATGTGCAACCATTTCTTCTGTAAATTATAGTATTTAAATTTTGTGATTGGGTAAGAGTCCACATTTATTTCTAGCTTTTCTTTCTTTTGGTGAAAATTCGTGTTTGTGGATACATTATTGTTGTTATGGAATTTTTTATTTTAAAATGTTAATAAACAATTAGTTATGCCCAATTACCAATATTTCTACGTCTCCAATATATATATAAAGATTTATTTTCTTCTCATTCCATGGACTGGTCCCCCAATCTTCATAAGACCAAACACTTCGAATAGAAGTTTGTACTTCGTAATAAACTCGGTAGATTAGAGCAAAAGCTCTTGACCGATCATCAACTTCAAATTTTTTTGTTTGAATTAGAAGATTAAGAGCGTTAAGAATAGCTCCTTTATATATATATATATATATATATGGCTTTACCAGGCCTTTTACAGGCCGGGTAAAGTAGAAAAATCCATATTTTTTTTACACTAGATTTCTCCTAAACTTGCTTAGACTCACAAATACTTGAAACTTGACTTGTCGTCGAATCACATTTTACGTTTTTTAGAACATTATCATTACTTTCCACCCTGCATTTGAATCGAATCCATCCTGCTCAAAATCTCTCAATTCATGAACTTACAATCTTATAGCACAATTATTGATGTAAACAGCAATTAATTAATATTTTTTTTTTGAACGGTTGATGAAAGTTTCAAGTCACACACCATGCTTTAATTAATATATATATATATCTAAGCAAATTTAGGAGATCAACGGACCCACCTCAATAAAAAACTACCCAAAATGTAGAGTCGGGTACCGACCTGTGAAACAAAGCCTGGTACCCCGGCTCGGCTCAAAAAATATTAGTATAGTTAATTGGTAAGTCAAAATTCATGTTTAGACACGCATTTTAGAACAATGACAGGCGGTGACAAGTAATCATTCAACAAAGTATTATTGGTCAATCATTATTACGTACTTTACACTATAAAGTCAATTCAATATATTAAACACTAATAACAATCAAGTTGTCAGGTTACTTGGCTTTTATGGTCAAGGCATTCCTACGTTCCACCTGTCACAAAATTCTACAAAGCCCTGTGGTGGGGATCAAAATCAAATTTTTAAATAAATTTGATAAAAATTGATGAAATATATAGTCATTGTTTGAGCCCCATTTTCCTATAATACATTTTTTCCAAACTCATTTTCAACCACATATTCTTTTAATAAAATAATATTACACTCAAACATATAACTTTTTCCTAATTTTCAACCACACATTTTCTGAAAATTCACTATTCCAAAATATATTTTTACCAAATAATGGGACTCAAACAAGGGCATAATTGAGAAGTTATGGATCCTATAAAATATGTGGTTAAAATTAATTGTTAATGTTGACTTTAACTTTGACTTATATTAAAATTTAGATTTTAATCGTACTAAACATGGGCAAAATATGTTTGACCAAGCTTAAAAAGTGCTTAACGCGCTAACAATAATATTAATGAAATACATACAAAAAAAGTGAATAAATTAAAATTAAAATAAATTATAGAGACATTCATTAAGCGAAGCAGTTAATTTTGAGATGGTAACATCATTTATTGTTCAGAAGCGTTTAATTCAAAATTTAGGGGTTGTTTTATAAACTTTTTGATAAAAGTTTTAGAAGATTTTGATGAAACTTAATAAAAATCGTGGGTTCCATAAAATGTGTTGTTAAAATTACTTGTTAATTTTCTAGTTCTCAAACAACACATAATTAACCGTGGATTCCATGAAATATTTGAATAATAATTGAGCAAAAATTAGTAAAAGTTGTGAGCTCTAAGAAATGTGTGAATAAAAGAGTTTTAACTTGCTTAAATTATACTCATTTTGTCCTACAAAAATATGCTTATTTTCATTTCCGCATGGATTAAGAAAATGTAATTATTATGTTTGGCCCCCATTTTTTAGGAATAATTAGTTTTTGAATAATGATTGATGAGAGAATGTGTGGTGGAAAAGTAATGAAAAGTTTTAAATTTGTGTATAATATTATATTATTTGGAGAATATGTGGTTGAAAATGAGTACTGTAGAAAAATGAATGGAAAAAAAGGAGAAAGAATGAGGCTCAAACATGGGCATAATTTTTTCTTACATTTTTCTTAATGTACATCTAAGATTGAATAATTGTTTAAATACGAGTAGTTCATAACAATACACACAAAATAGGGACATATTAGAAAATTATAAAATCTATACTCTTTTAAGGAAAATAGCCTATAATTATGACAGATGAAAAAGGAAAGCAAGCTTATTTTTATAGACAGATGGAGTAATTTAATAGTCATTATTTCAATCAAAACAAAAATTTCCAAACCTACCAATACTAAATTATCAATTTGTTAGAGAATCGTGTGAATGAAGTCAATCCACTAATATGCTAGAGAATTGTGTGAATGAAGTAATTGACTTTAAGATGATAGTGTGTGGAGCAATTGAATCGACTAAAAATTGGTCCGGTTGTTATTTGGCCCAAAAGGTATATCTTAGATGGGCCAGTTATTTTGGGTCCTCAATTAGAATTAGATGGGCCAAACTTGGATAACTACTGTCAAAATCCCTTTACAAAAACCCTAATCGTCAACAACTTCGTAGCATCCGCAGTTTGAAGTTTCAATTTTTTTTCTGTTTTGTAATTGTATTGCGTTTGCTCCTCCAAATTTTAGCTAATGATGATGAAGATAAAGACCCCGACGAAAGGAAGAATCAAGCGGGACCTAGAAAAACGTGCCCCTAAACTTGTAAGTCAGCGAATTTTTTTCCCCAATTTCTGGACAATATGAAGTTGTTATTTTTTGTTTTCAATTTGTGCTCGATAAATTGAAGGTTTGAGTTTTTTCAGGTGGAGACTGCGAAGAAGACGTTAATACTGCACGGCACAAAAACTAGCAGTGTGTTGAATTCACTACTGACAGAAATATATCATCTGAAGAAGGATAATGCCGTCAAGTATTCGCGGAGAAATGACAATATTAGACCGTTCGAGAGTGGCGGCGAAACGTCTCTGGAATTTTTCTCGCTCAAAACGGATTGCAGTTTGTTTGTGGTAACCGCGAAACCTTTGCCGCACCTATTTCTCATTTTTTTCCCAGATTTGGGGGTTTGGTGGCATTGTTTCCGTTAATTCTTGCAAGTCTTGTGTTAAAGTAATTGAAAGTGTGTGTTGGTTCCTATACAGAGAGGCTTATTGTGAGGTTAGGTATATTAATACTCTATTATGTTTGGTAGAATTTCTTCTTGACATCTCGGTTGTTAAAAATTTGCCTGATTATTACCTTCAGTTGATTTTATTGTGATGACATTTCATATCGAACAGCTTTATTTCGTCCCAGAAAACAATGTTCTTCTGAGTTGTGAAGAACTTAATTTGCTTAGGAAGACAATAGAATTCCTTTGTTTGTTGGCGGCCTACTATTTAGTGGATAGTTGCTAGGTAAAATCTCCATTGGTTACTTATAATTTTGGACCTTTGGTTTACTAAGCCTCCATTTGAGCCCCATTCCGAAAAAAATCATTTTTTCCCAAAATCATTTTCTGCCACAAATTCTCCGGGTAAAATAATTTTACACGTAAATCCAAAACTTTTACTATTTAACCACACGTCCTCAAAAAAAAAAACCTACAAAATCCATTTCCCCAAAAAATGGAGCTCAAATGGGGCTAAGTCATAAAATTCTTTCGTATTCCAAATTAGTCATGAACTTATTGTTGTTTCAGTTTATTTCTGTCCATCTCATCTTGGTGGTGTGGCAAACAAAAATTTGACGTGCCCTTGAAAATCCGTTAAAACCCATATTAGTCCAGCTTGGCAGATGGAAAACCCAGGTTATTGAATTGCAAGTACAGACCACCAAGTATAGTATCTAACTGTTTCTTTCCAAGTCTGGACCACCAAGTATATTTATCTGATGAATTCTTTTTAAGCATTTGTATAACAGTGTTGTGAATGAAACTGTTTAGGATACCTTGATAGATTCTAGTAAGAAGAACTGTTTGCAGCATAGGTTGATAAATGCTATAACAGTGTGATGGATGAAACTGTTTAGGATACCTTGATGGATACTAATAGTAAGAAGCAACTGTTTGTATCACAGGCTGATACAATTACATTCTAATGTGAAGGAAGTTTAATAAGCCCCTGTTTAGTGGAAATTAAAATTCAGACTTTAATTTAAGTGCACTCCAATCTGTCCCGTTACGTTTTCTTCTTGATCCTAAAAAATGTCATTTTGGTGGCAGGCTGGCATTCAATATCGGAGCTAGTATAAGCATCTAAATTTGATGGACATATCCATTTCTTGGACTATATTCCTGCTATTAGTCTTACATCATGCATGACCTCTTCACTTGACAGTTGTCTTGAGCCAAATGAATATGAATGAATGAAAGAATATCACTACCAAATATAAAAAAAGTACATCTCTTGGGATGAAATACTTGTACTGACCATTATGTTCCTAGATTTGCATCTTACGTTTATATTTTTATGATCATTCCGATCATATAAAAGACAGCAGATGAGGAAAATAGAACAGTAAAGCGAATACAATCTGTTTTCAGGGCCACTTATTTCATTATAACAAGTTTTCCTGGTTTTCTATTTGCAGTTTGGTTCTCACTCAAAGAAGCGGCCAAACAATCTTGTTATTGGACGAACCTATGATCACCACATTTATGATCTTGTGGAGATTGGGGTTGAAAATTTCAAAAGCTTGAACTCTTTCACATACGATAAAAAATTGGCCCCTCAAATTGGGTCGAAACCCTTTTTTGCTTTCATAGGAGAAGGTTTTGAGAGTGTCGAAGAGCTGAAACATTTAAAAGAAATTTTACTTGACTTGTTTCATGGAGAGGTTTGTCTGGATTATTATGTTCTCTTCTGGTTCCATTGTCATCGTTGAACCCATTTAACATGATAAGTACAAATCTCAAATTTGCAGGTTGTGACTAATTTGAACCTAGCTGGACTGGACCGTGTATATGTTTGCACAGCGTTATCCTCAACCAAAATATTCTTTACTCATTGTGCACTCCGACTCAAAAAATCTGGCACTATGGTGCCAAGGATGGAGTTGGTTGAAGTTGGTCCATCCATGGATATGGTGGTTCGAAGACATCGTCTTCCCGATCACAGCCTGAGAAAAGAAGCAATGAAGATAGCCCCTGAATTAACAAAGAAAAAGGTTGGCCTACTTAACATTTGCTTTTTTTACAATTTAAGATGATGATGCTAATTCTGGCTCTTGATTCTCAGGAGAAAAATGTTACCAAAGATGCAATACAAGGGAAAATTGGGAAGATATATATTCCAGATCAAAAGGTAATGCTGACTAAGACACACAACCGAACATACCGCTGGTTACAGTAATCAGATTAGAACTACAAAGAGAACCTTCTAACTAGTAGTGCTATCCTAGCCATGGGATACCTATCCCTGATTTAACCTCAGAAGAGATCTGGCCATCTCTTTATTGCCTATGCTAATCGAGTATATTTACCCATCTACCATGTCTTTGTTTATGTTGTTATTTGGTAGAACCGCTTTTTATTCATCTGCTATGAAACAAGTGGCCACCACAAATTACGAGTGTTACTGAACAGTCCCTCGTTTGACTTCCTTTCAGTGAATTTCTTATGCTTCTAGGCCTTTGATAAACACTAACTTCTCTCGTATATAGGTTGGAAGTGTGGCACTGCCTAACAAAGCAAAGGGGGTGAAGAGGGAGCGACGTGAAGCTAAAATGAAAGATGAGGGCTACAGGTCTGCAGAAAAGAAGCAGAAACAGCATTCGGAGTGATTCCTGGGCTTTAGTAGCTGCATTAACATTTTTGAGTGTAACTTCCATTGCTTTGCTTATGGGATGAGGCAATTTTGGTTCAATCCTTTTTTTGGTTAGTCAAGGGTAGGAAAGTGATGAAAATGTTTTGTACACTATATACCATGTAACGAATTATATAGCCTGCAAAACCTATTTATTTCTTTAATTTGAAGTTACCTCTATTGGTTCTCTTTGTTTTCAATTGACTGCAAATTCTTCACGTGCTCTGTTACCTGAAAAATACGCCTCATCCTCTCAAGTTCAAGATCCAACTCATGCTTTCGTTCAAGTCCTTTTTGTACCTATCATTACAAATCGAAAGCATTAAAGTAAAATTTTAAGATATTGGGAATTATCAAAATACCTTTTGTTTATTAAAAATAAAAGGATAAAAGTGGATTTAGGACAATCAAAATTCCATCCAAGAGAAGAAAATGTAACTCACAATGCTTAGATTATACACAGAAATTTATGATGAGTAATGTTATTTATTATTGATAATAGAATATCGGTGATTTGACTAGACATTATTTTTCACATTTCTCTCTCTCTCTCTCACATAAAAATTAAACTGTCAAATTTCATTATCCCACATCATAAAGTACAACATCACTGATATTTCATCATCATAATGATACATAATATTATTCTTTATGATACTGCACGTGAATACTTTGTTGCTCGTGGGGAAATTGATAGTACTTGTTTAAAATCTCTTCTAAATACAAAAAACTTCCCCAACAAAAGGTCACAAATTTTCTAATACATCCCTTGGAGTTCTATCCATCGTTTCAATTGTCATTGCTGCTTCATCCCATGTAGCAAAGCCTGTCAAGTCAATTTTAATGCATGATGCATTGAAGATTTTCCATTCATTTGTTGAAGAGGAATATTAAATCTTTGAATTAGCAGTTCTATGTCCTGTCATTATTGATGCTGCTACACATGAAGTCCATGTGATCGTACCTTTGCTAGTATTGCATGGTCTAAAAAGGTTTTACTTGTAACTTCAGGTTCATCGATAAAAATTACGCCCCCCTTGCCAAGATTCATTTTTCAAGTATAACACAAAACACATTTTTTCATATGAATTTACACTTGTGTCGCTTGAATATCAGTATTTGAAATCTCGATGGATTGTTCATCAAGGATTTCATTTTTATTATGTTCATTGCGAACAAAAAAAAGGTACCACTTGGACCTCTAACAAATGAAGCTAGCAGAACTATTCTTTTTCCAGCTTCATCCCCCCCATTTCTCCTGCATTTACCGTATCGACAATTCCCCGATAAAGCTCTGATCTATTCTCGACCGTGCATTCTACAGAAGTCAAGCCTTGATTTTTTTGACTTGTATATACATATCAATAATACTAGGTGAAAACAACGTGCAATTGACGTTTGCTTAATTCATATTTAATTTATTTGGTCGAGAAAAAATCTCTTATTAATAAAGATGTAATTGTTTTGGGTAATTAAATAACTGTTGATGTAATTGATAAATAATTACACGTGATATATTAAAAAAAGAGCATTATTAGAATCTATGGAATGGTCCTACGAATAAACATAGCTCAATAGTTTTATGAAGGGTGTTTGAGATAATTTTCATTCTAAGATGACGATCCAGCATTTTCCTCATCTTGCACTGCTTCAACAGAGAGGACATTAAAATGCCTATATTTTTTCTCGTTCAGTTTTTCTGGATCTACAAAAAGTTGAAAATTCCAATTTTTTTTTTATAATTTCTCTACAATGCTTTTAACATATGGTCGATTTTCCTGCAAAATAAATTTTAGATAGATTTACATAATTAATATAAAACTCATTTATATATATATATTTTAAATAATTGTTTGTAATGTAACCGAAGTTTTAAAGAAAAATTAAAGAGATACCTCTCCAGCATGTTACATCAATTCAACTGCTGAACAACCAAGTGTCTGTT
>CAIGRF010351934.1:0-13679 GCA_903798235.1 Fraxinus ornus | reverse complement strand
CGAATTCAATTGATCAGTCACTCGATGCCGTAGAAAATCAATTGGTTTCAATTTCAATGTTGTCTCATCCCGAAACGGCCGTTTGATCAGGAAGAGGAGAAACTAGAGCCCATGGAACAGCTCACAACCATGATTGGACAGATGAATGGAGAAATTGGTGATCTGCCTAGCAGCGATATCGCTTCGCTGCTGGGGAATGGGAATCGCAGCAGCGCTGTTGCGAGGTTCTGCTGTGACTGCAGCGTCGAAGCGCAGCTCCTCGACGCTGCTAGGAAGGGGGAATGGGGAGGGGAGGGAGGTGGAGGCGGCGACGGTGGCCGGTGGAGAGGGTAGAGAGAAATGGTGAAGAGAGAGAGAGAGAGAGAGAGAGAGAGAGAGAGAGAGGGAGTTGAGAGATGGATTAGGGTTCGGGTAGATTTAGGATTTGTCATTTAAAATAAAATACCTGACTTTTGAATAATTAACTTTTCAACCTGATTTTTGAATTAGTGTAAATTATACACATGGTTTTTTATAATTTCCCTTCCTCTAAAGGAACCTTGATATTGACTTGGGTCAGCCCATAACTACTTTGGGCTTCTTCATTTCAACAGATATTGACACAAGTAGCACTATAATCGGGTGTTATATTACCTACATTAGCATCTTTCATAAGAATTACAATTGTAGCAAATCCCTTGTAGATCGGCTCGTGAAAAAAAAAAAAAAGTTCATCATTCTTGACTGAGTATTTAAAATAATAATAATAATGAATAACGTTTTTTTTACGTTAAGGCCTCGCCTAACTTGAAACTTGGCATTCACGTCTAACCACACTTTTTAAGACACTGATATTATTTATTCCAAAGGCATACTTCTTTCTCAGGTAGTCAGGTTCTCTCATTGAGAAATCAATCTTCACATCCAATTGGTAGAGAGACTAATTTGAATTAGATGCAAGAGACATCAAGATTCTGATCTTATTTATTTTTAATTTCCACTGGAGCAAAAGTTCCTTAATAGTTCAACACACCCTTCTATATGTGTATCCTTTTATAGCAGGAAAAAAATATTTGTACAGAAAAAGATCTTACGGAATTTTTCCAGGTGCTGTATTGGCAGCATTTGTTTATTCAACCATGAGCAAATGAAAAATCGCCAAGTGTATAATTGTAAAAAATCAACTACGCAAAATTCGTACACCTACCACTGTCCTTTACAACAAGCATTACTTCATATCTTTCGATGGTCCAAATATATTTATACTTCGCTGACAAATCCATTTACAATCAACCATGTCTTCCATTAGGTAATTAAATTATATTCCGAGTCCCATTTTTTCCCAAGACTATCATCCCTTTTAGAACGGCTTCCTTCCACTTTGGAATGCTAAGATCTTCATGCACAGTTTTACGAACCTCTACACTAGAAAGATTAGATGTAAAAGCTTGAAAAGAATGTGATAAATGATGATATAACACATAGTTAGAGATAGAATGAAGAGTATATGAATGAGGTTCTTTTTAAATTGAACAGTTATCACATTTAACTAAGGCTTTGCCAAAACTATTACTTGCTTGTTCCATGCCTTTAATTGAATTTTGGCCATATTTGTTAGAGATTGAGTCAATTGTTATCAATATTAAAGACGGGATAATGGACAAGATGAAAATAATAATCATAAGAATACAATATTTACGTGAAAATTCAAGACGGAAAAAACCACAGGTAGAGGTGGAGAATTCACTATGTCAAAAGTAATGAGTTACAATATGTTATGCTAGATCCCACAAGACTCTATCATGATCTCTATCTGCGAGTTTCTCTCTATTAATTTGATCCTCCTGGATCATTTTCTGAGTCGATCAAATAAATATGTGTAATATATATGTATATATTTGTAATACTAGAATCCCTAACATACTAGGAGAATTAATACAAATAGAGTTCTAACATGAGGTGAAGTTCTATTACAATAAGTAAAATCAATAACAAAGTATTTAAGTTGAAATACGAAAGAAAAATGCCAAAATTGAGAAACCTTCTCATTGTTGTCTTTTACTTTTTCAAGAACAATACAAACAATCAATTTCAAATATATCTCCAAAATATAATTTGGGTCATAACGAAATTTTAACAAATCACAACCTTAACACGAATTCTACTGCAATGAACAAACTTAACATTTTTTTCACCTGAAAATGAATTTCACTGCAAGAAATAAAACTTAACTTTTCAACTCCAACAAAAATTTCTAAACAAAACACTCCACCAAATTATTCCACATCTTTCACAATACCCAAATAGGGCAAACTCAACAGCTGCCGGCTAAATCTAAGCATTTCTTAACTGCACAATAATCTGAATACCAAATTTGTTCGAATTACAATCACGAGCAATAAGATTATCAAGATCACAACTAATTCCACCGGAACTAATAGTAGGTTCTTCAATACCAAATTTGCTCGAATTATCACTGCAAGCAATCTTATCACAATCAACTCAATCCGAGTTAACACTTATCAAACCATAAGCAGCTAGATCAGCCTCACTGAACATCCCCTGAGGTCTAATAGCTCTTTTCTTCAATTTAATGACAGGTGCATCAAGCGTGATTGTCGAACTTTCCAAAACACATAAATAGGATCTTTCTACCCCTTTATCACAACTCGATCCTTACATCGCTTCTACTCCAGTGTCCAAACAAAATTTTTCCATGACGAAAATCTGGTGTTGCAATAAAAAAGTGAAATATCAAACTTCATACTTGCCACCCAAAACAATCAAACCTCGTTTTAATACGAGACCAAACCGACTCTTCCAAGAACATTCGAACATTGACTTTGATACCACTGGTTAGAAATTGAGCCAATTGTTATGAATATTAGAGATGATATAATGGGGAAGATGAAAATAATAATGACAAAAACACAAGGTTTATATGGAAACCCAAGACCAAAAAACTATGAGTAGAGTAGGAGAATTCACTAATAATCAATAATGGAGAATTACAAAAGGTTCTCTTTGAACTAAACTAATAAGTTGGACAATCGATCAATCTTAATATGTGTTGTATACCACATATTTATTATACAATAATTCTTAACACACTAGGAGAATACAATACAAATAAGAGTGCAACATAAGGTGAATTCCTATTACAATAGGTAAAACCAATAACGAAGTATTTGAGTTGAAATATGAAAGAAAAACTACAAAATCGAGAAATATTCTCCTTGTCGGCTTTTACTTCTTCAATACTTCTTTGATACAAACAACCAACTCCAAATATATCTTCAAAATAGAATTCGAGTCACTCCGAAATTATAACAATGTTGCTGTGGAACTTTGGGTTGTATAGCTTCTAGATGATGTTTTCGTCAACTAAACTTGAGGGACAACCCACAACTTCTTCTCTTATCGATTGGACACATGATCACAATAGGATATTTAGTACAAGAAAACAATACATATTTGATTTAGAGGTTCAATTAATATTTGAACAAAAGTAATCTTCTCTAAATAACTTCCTTCGAGTGTAGTTTTTGTGATAAAAAGCCATGTTTTGGCTCCTATTCAAATGATGAAACATCAAAACGAATCATCCCAGAAAGAGGATCAAGTTAAATTTGTATTTTTTATAAATAAATTTTAATCATTAAATAAAAAAATATTTTTTAACTATCTGAAAAATAATTTAATTTGTATTGAAAAATCAATAACATTATAGAAAGCAAAAAAAAAATTCAAAATTACATTTGAGATATCACTCACCCTCAAGTGCTGCGTAGAGGTGTTGTGTTTATATATATATATAATTCTTTTGTCTGTCATACATTTTGCACTAGGCAACGCCTTTTAGGTGGTGTTTCATACAATTTTGTTCTTTAATTTTGATGTTCTGATTTCGTCTGTGTCGTCAAATATCAAAAATTTCGTACTTATTTGAGACAATGACACGACGAATGGAGAGTTTCTATATTTATCAATATTGATCCACAGTTGGACCCTTTGGGGTGTCAGTTAGTATTGTGCCCAGTTTTATAGTAAGTATATTGTAACGACATTTTGAATTAACGTTTTAAATTATTCACGTGTTAGAATTTGCGACAATAATCTAAGGTTCCATGATCATATGAAATATAACAAATTGTATACTCAACGGTTTGAGTATAGTGAGACACAATTCGTTACATGCAAAATATGTCGTTCACAATCGGTACATAAAGTTGGAAGCTTTATGTTGATAAGATTGTATTGTTCTTATTAAGATTTGTCTAGATCTGAGAATAAGAACAATAACGTATTTTTTAACCACATTGAACGGGACCGCGTAGATGACTCATTTGTGACCGCTCGAAATGAGACACCACTCGATTATCGAACAAGTTACCTAAATCCTGAGCAATTAATGTACCTTTAATTGCTAGTTCAAGTTCTTTGAGGTACCAATGAGTAAAATCTTAATTAAAAGATCGATCTCGGTGCTTTGGAAATCTGGATGAAGTAGTTAGAGATCATATACGTGCAATAGTGGAATCCGTTAATCATCATAATGAGACGATTATCACTCTAAGATATTTTCTAAAGAGAATTGAACCTGAGCTCAGTAGTCCGACGATGAGATTGTTGGACTTGGTGTTGTGATATGATCACAACGAATTCGCCTTATAAATGGAACTTGGAGGGTAATACATGTTGAAGGGAAAAACGGTCATTTTGTCGACTTCAACATATTGACGGTCAAACAGGGGTTGACTGGTAGAAGGTGGTTGGAGGATATTGTTATCGAATCATAATTGGCTTCCATAACTTTCGCTCGACTCAAGAGTGTAGTCTCGAATTTTTGATAGAGTAAGCAGTGATTAATAGATGTATCTTAATTGGTCAAAATTAGAAACATCTATTGTAGCTTAAGTCTTGTGAGTCTGATTAGGTCCCTCTTTTGGCTCTTTTAAAAGTGTGTGACTTAATTAATCTACTACAATAAAGTCCAAGAAAAATTGTGTAAATAAGAGACTCTAATTGTGGGTTAACATTTTACAATGATTGGGTATTTGCCATTTTATTCTCTCAAAGGTGAAGAGAGACACCTAAAGAGAACAAGAGAGAATGCCTAAGGGAGGAATCAATTGGCTAGACCATTAATAGCTCCTTCAAGGTTATCATCTCAACTTTATGTGTGAGGATTTAAATAAAACTCCTATAATCTCAAAAAGTTTTTTAAGATCCACCATGAATTTGGGATTAATCTTCATAGGAAAATCGATTTCCTATTGTGATGATTAAATACCCATTTCCAACAGTGTCTTAAGACTTGGGACTATAGGATAATAGAAAGTGGGAAAATATGTGACATATCATTTCAATATTGAAAATCAGAATATATAGTTTACAGAACTCTTAACGGACTCTAAATATATTCTAACTAACAGAATCCTAAGAATAGAAAAGGGAGATTACAAACGGTTACAAAGGATAATCTTGTTCCTAATAACTCAAACTTAAATTTCAAACTAAATATCTCTAGTATGCCCCCACAAGATGGAGCTCCGTGATGAGAGTCCAATCTTTGTCTTCAATAGGAGAAAGTGTGCACGAGGTAGCGGTTTGGTAAGTGCATCATCCAGTTGATATTCTAAGGAGACATGAGTAACACGCAGGACACTATTCAGAACTTGTTCACGAATAAAATGATAATCCAAGGCTACATGTTTCATGCATGAAGGAAAGATAGAATTAGAGCATAGATTCGTGGCACCAACGTTGTCACGATAAATCATCACTTATTGAGAGAGTTGGACGCATAGCCCATAAAGTAAGGAAGTAAGCCAGCACAGTTTTGCAGCGGTAGTGGCAGTAGAGCGATATTCAGCTGTAGTGGATGAGCGCACAACAGTTCTCTGCTTCTTTGAACTCCGAGAGATGGGATTGCGGCCAAGATAAACAATATAAGCACTAGTAGACGTGAAGTCATCTTTGTTACTAATCCAGTCAGCATCAGAGAATGCATGTAGAGATAACGGAGAATTGCAATAGAGAATAACACAATGGTCAACTGTACCACAAAGGTATCGTAATAGACGCTTAACGACATTCCAGTGGTCACTGGTACGTCGATGTATAAACTGGGAAAGATTACTCACCACAAAGGCAATATCTTACCTATAAGCAACAAGTACTGAAGACAGCTGACGATAGTCCTATATTTCGTGGGGTCTGAGAGAGCAGAACCAGAATGAAGAGCAAGTGTATGAGTAGTGTCAAGTGGAGTGGTGACTGGTTTCGCATTAGTTATTTTAGTTCTAGCAAGTAGATTCAAGATATATCATCGCTGAGACAAAAGTAAGCCTTGTGCATGATAGACGACCTCAACACCAAGAAAGTAGCTTAAGGCACAAAGTTCCTTTAGAGAAAACCAATTTGCCAAATGGGAGATAAATTTATTCACAACTGCATTATTGTCTTCAATAATGATTATGTCATCAACATAGACCAAGAGATAGATCAAAGCACGTCCTGTATTGAAGATAAATAGGGATGTGTCTGCATGAGAATTTTTGAAGCTAGATGTAATAAGAAATTGTTCATAATACCAAGCACGAGGAGCTTGCTTGAGACCATAGATTGCTTTGCGCAACTTGCAAACATGGTGAGATTGCCTCGATAAAAAAAAAACCATGCGGTTGTGCCATATAAACATCCTTAGTGAGATTTCTTTGAAGAAAGGCAATGTTCACATCCAGTTGTTGAAGAGACCACCCTCGACTTACAACAAGACTGAGAATAAGGCGAACAGTAGTCAGTTTGACAACAGGACCGAAAGTATCATGATAGTCCACACCGGGACACTGATGAAAGCCCTTAGCAACCAAGCGAGTTTTGTAATCGTTTAATTCGAAAGAGCCATTTACAACCAACCAAGTTTTGAGCAGGATCAGGAGGAACTAGTTCCCATGTGCCATTCTGAACCAGGGCATCATACTCTTTTGACATAGCTTAACACCATTTGTGATCTTTGATGGCCTGAGTAACAGAGGTTGGTTCAACATCGGATGTGGTGAGTTGGCCTACTAGATTGAGTTTTTGAATAGGTTTGTGAATGTTGTTTTTGGATTTGGTAATAATGACTCGGGTTATGGTGGCTGGTTCATATTAGGAAGGCATAGTAGTAGGCGTGGAGGAGAGACGAAGAGGGTGGTGGGACGGGTTCGAATGAGGATGAAGAGCTCGCAGTTGGTGGGATAACCTGCCTAGAGTGGTTTGGTGGGGAGGGAAAGGCAGTACAGTAGGCTTCAAGTCAGTGATCGGGGAAGCAGCTATGGTAATTAAGGGGACATGTGTTGCAACAATCGACGACATGAGAGCAACATGAGCCAAGACCGAGGATACTGTACCCAAGACCGATATGGACATGATAGATGAAGTCACTGAAGGAAAGTATCATCAGTGGGGCGAGCAAAACGAGACTGGAGGGAGGAAAAAGGGAATAGCGACTCAACAAACTTGACATGATGCGAGGTGTAGATTTTTTAGGTTGACGGATCAAGACATAGATACGCACTCTAGGTCAAAGAATACCTAAGGAAAATACACAGGGTGGATAGAGGAGCAAGTTTATTAGGAGATTAAGGACAGAGCCCAGGGTAACACACATTCCCAAAGACCCAAAGTTTAGAATAATTAGGCGGAGATTGAAAAAGAGTAGGAGTGGGTAACAGATTAATTAAATAAACAGCACTAGCAAAGGCAAAAGACCAATAGGTGAGTGGTAAAGAGGCTTGAGAGAGCAGAGAAAGACTCATTTCGACAATATGACGATGACGACGTTCGATATACCCATTATGTTCTGGAGTGTGAGGTGGGGGAGGTTAGATGAGAAATTCCACGTGTGGCTAAAAAATGAGAAAGTGCTTGGTATTCATCCACATTGTCAGAGTAAAGTGTGATAATTTTCGATTAAATTTTTTTTCCACAAGAGCTTTGAACCGGATAAAAACATCAAGAACATGTTATTTGCGTTTAAGAGGATAAAACCATATATATATTATATAGTGATCAACAAAGATAACATAATATTTGAATCCATCAAACAAACGTACATGAGAGGTCCACACATCTGAAAAGAGAATTTGTGGATGAGAATTAGAAACAAAAGATGAACTTGAAAATGGTAACTTGTACTTTTACAATTAAAGGAGAAGGATAAAGAACTTGACAAATCCAGTTTAGAACTTTATATAATATGCTTAAAAATTGAAACATACGGATGACCTAGCATATGATGCCATTCGAACGAAGTGGTCTTAACACTGGAAAACGCAACTAGCGGAGAAGACGAACTATTGAATATTGGCCATTCATAGACGCCATCCATAGAGCGCCCTGCAGAAGTATTGCCCCTATTCTCAGATCCTTCATATGAAAAGAATTGGGTAAAAATTCAATAGCAAAATTGTTATTACAACAAAACTGAGAAATAGAAATTAAATTCTTTTTCATAGAAGGAACACACAAAGGACATTATGAAGAGAAAATGTTTTAGTAGGTGTGGGTAAAGATATAGAACCGGTATGGGTAATTTGAAGACCCGTGCCATCACCAATCATGATGTCGTCGAGCCATCATACAGAGTATGGAGCGAGAGATTACCGAGATCAGTTGTGACATGGTGCGAGGCGCCGCTATCAAGAAGCCAGCCCGGATTGTCAGAGGAAGGGTTAGTTGCAACATGTGCAGGTGGTTCCCATTGTTGTGTTGGAGGGAAGTGTGGTCACTGTGTTTGCGGATGAGGAACCGAAGAAAAGGTGGAGACAGAAACCAGTATGAACAATGGGGCACTATGGGACGATGTGACCATGTACGTGGCAGCCTTAGCATTTGTCGAGGCAGAGGCATGAGGAAGGGCGATCGAACTGAGGTAAGGAAGGCGCTTGCACAGGCAGAAAGCCAGGCGGAGTGTGCTGCCAAAAGGGCTTCTTGGAATTGGACCATGAGACACCAAAATTGTTGCAATTAGCAACATTTGTAGAAGCGAGAAATGGTAATGTGGAGGACTGAAGAAGCCGCAAGGAGAGTTCCTTGTTGTCAATTTCTCATGAAGTTCATCAAAAGGAATAGGAGTTTCACGACATTCAATCATGTCAATAATAGGCTTATAGTCATCATCAAGGACGTCGAGAATTTTCTCAATTAAATCCTCATGATCCATGGGCTTGTTGAGAACATCCAATTTGTTAGCAAGTGTTTTAATAAATTACAGATAATCTGTTATTGTCTGAGAACCATTGACAGAAGTTTTGATTTGATCCTTAATTTGTTTAATGTGACCACGAGAGGTAAGGGCATAGGTGTTTGCAAGCGTGGTCCAAGCATCACGTGTAGTCTTCGCTTGTTGAATAAGCGAAATGAGAGGGGGAGTGAGAGAACCAACCAATGCACCAAAGATCAACTTAACTTGGCGAATCCACGTGGAGAAATTCGAATTTGGGAGGACATTATTTTGTTAAATGGTGGGATGAGGGCATGTGTGAGAACCATCAATAAATCTGTAGAGTTCATAACCAATGAGAACAGCCTTAAGTTGAAATTTCCATGAGAAATAGTTAGTGGGTGTGAGTTTAATAATATTGGAGGTTGAGATATTGATGACTGTGAATGGTTTGGTAGGCTCCTGTTCATTGGGAATAGTAATGGGTTGATTGTCAGCAACCATGAAAAGGAAGAAGACAAGATTAAAAAGAGTTTAAAAGGAGCAACCGTGTGGTGTAGAAAGAAGGAGCAAGTCAGGATCCCTGCTCTGATACCATATAGGACAATAGAAAGTGGGAAAATATATGGCATATCATTTCAATACTGAAAATCAGAATATATAGTTTGTAGAATTCTTAACGGACTCTAAATATATTCTAACTAACAGAATCCTAAGATTAGAAAAGGGAGATTGCAAAAGATTACAAACGGTTACAAAGAATAATCTTTGTTCCTAATAATTCAAACTTAAAGTTTAAACTAAATATCTCTAATAGGGACTTGGGTTACTATTTTAATTTTTTTCAACACTTCCACTCATTTTGTTCCCACTCTTCTATCATATTGGCCTTAGCTTTTCTGCTAATCTCTTCATGTAATGAGTTCTTGATAGTAGTGTAGATTTTGAATTTCTCTTGCTTATCATCAACTTACAATATCAGTTCGCCACTTTCAAAGTCCACGATAACTCGGCTTGTTAATAGGAAAGATCTTCCCAAAATAAGTAATGCTGCATCTCATGGCTCCTCTATATCTAGGACAACAAAATCAATCGGGAATATGAATTTGCCCACTTTAATGATCACATTCTCAACCACACCCCGCAGGTATTTGATTGACATGTCCACCAATTGAAGGGAGATGGATGTGTCCTTCAGCTCTTCCAAACCTAAGTACATGAAGACAGGAAAAGGCATTAGGTTTATACTTGCTCTTGAGTCACATAAACAATTAAAATTCGAATCACTTCCTATTGAGGAAGGTTTTTTGAGACTCCCGGGATCTTTTAGTTTATGAGGTAATTTGTTCTTCAAGATGGAACTACACTCCTCATCTAACTTGATGGTCTCAAAATCTGTAAACTTTCTCTTTTTGGATAAGATCTCCTTCAGAAACTTTACATAGTTGGGTATTTGAGATATAGATTCAATCAGTGGGATGTTGACATGAAGCTTCCTGAAGATGTCCAAGAACTTTACAAATTGTTCTTCCAGCTTCCTCTTTTGCAATCTCTGTGGGAAGGGTATTTGTTGAGCATATTCTCAAGTAGGAGTGATTATCTTAACATTTGGATCCTCTGATACTTTTTCTGATTCTATATTTTGCTCAGATTTCTCCAAGCGCTCCTCGACCGTGGAAGACACTTTTTTATTCACTACCACCTGTCTCTCAACTGTGATTTCTGGAAGTTGAACCTTGCTGCGTGTAGCAATTGTTTCAGTCTCCTCGCTCTCTACAACTTTTACTGCTATTATCGGTTCTCGAACTTCGCATATAAGGTCTTGAGAAAGTAAGCAGGAAACACTACAATATTTTTTTAATAAACTAAACTAAAAAAATAGTAAAATTCAGATTAAAGATAAAATTAACTAAACGTATCAAAAACAGTAGTCCCCGACAACGACGCCAAAAATTTGATCATTTGAAAATCCACAAGTATACAAGATCGTGATCAAGTAATATAATGATGAATAGAGTGTCGAATCTACGAGAACTAAGTATTCAATCGAGTTCAAATTAATAGTAACCTTAATCGAATAACTAATAAATTTTGAGTTTTCTATACTAATATCTAAATTCTCGATTAAACGAGAAAGCAATTTAACTGGTTTGATTTCAAATATGTGAAACTATTGCTAAGATGTCGAATATCCCTTATTAATCCATTTTTAGCACAACGAATTAAAGTGACAATTTGTAATCAATCTTGTTGGTCAGTGTTTCTAATTTAATTGAAAACTTCTCTCGATAGTTATCAAATATATTCCCCTCATGTGACATTCATATCTCTCGATTAAATATGCGAATATGATAAATGCATTAAACGATCTAGAACACCTATGAAAATCATGTAAAGTATAGAGATATATCTCTATCTCCTATCGAATTTTACAATATTTATTCTTTTTAGCTAAAAACTTATTATCTCTCTCGATAATAAAAGATTCCAATAAATCATATCAATTAGTAGCTAATTAATTGAAAAGTCGGTGAAAACAATAATAAACACCCAAGAAAATAAACATATCAGTCGTCAAAATAATTAATTTATATTAAAAATTTCAAAACAAGGGTTCATATCATCCTAACAATGTATAAAACTAACATAATATATCGAAATTATAAGAAATCATATTTAAGTGAAAAGATATAAACCAATTTTTTGATAAATTGAGAAGATGAAGATGAATTTTAAAATTTTAAGTCTTCTCAATGGTTTCTTGATGAATCTNATCTCTACTTGCGTCTTCTCTTCTTTGCCCAAAAATCATGTTTGAATCTTTACTTGATTGAATTCTTGCAAATCCTTTTCAATTCTTTCACAAAAGCTATGAAGTATCCTTCTTTGATGATAATAATTGATGAATATTGGAGTATGAAATGTATATAAAAGGTCCCCAATATGTATTCTACTATTAGGTATTTGTAGGAATAGGAAATTTATTAAAAATCATGTCCAAATTGATTTTCAAAAGAGTTCCAATCGAATAAGAAAAATTGTCTTGGCGCACAAATTTTTTTGTCTATGCACAACAGTTAGGTTTTTGCAATAACTTTCTCTCCTGATATCTAATTGAGACGATCCAAAATGAGTTTGAAAGATAACTCAAATGGATACAACTTTACTAGAAATATAATTTTTCCAATTCGGACTTTACCGTGCCAAAAATGAATCTCAATCTTCGAACTAAAATTCTGGAATATAACTTTTGCGATTGGAAATTGATTTTGATAATATTTAGATCATATTCCATTCCTTTTTGAGTTCTAATTCCATCCAATTGTCTCCTAACAATCTTCGAAGTATCATCTTTTGGTCCGAATCAACTATTGAATTATATGCAAGTTGGTACTCAAACTTTGGTTTTTGCCATTTTCACCAATTTTCATTTCTTTATTTCAATTCCTCGTTCAATCATTGAATTTTACATAACATAAAATATAACAATTTAGAATATATTTTTTTCAAAAGAATTACCAAATATCGATATTTTAGATCTCGAATAAGTGTATAAAATATACTTATCACATATCACAGTTTATTTTGCTTAATTTTATCATAATTAATACATTAGGAACCTGTTTTTCTTTCCATGCAATTATATATAGTACTCTACTCATAAGCATGGATATACTGCTGCTGCTTTTTCGTCCTCCTTCAAGTGGGAGCTTTCCATTATTGGAATTGTATTCAAAAAATGGAGCAGTAAATCTCTAATTAAAAGTTGTTACATTCCCGTTTTCTACCTTTTGTAACCTTACATCTTCCTTTCCGTCCTTTTTTTTTAATGACATACTCACATGGTAGAATCAGTGCCGGTTATGTGATTTTGGAGGGCTCAGGCTAACTTCATAAATTAAGCCCCCAAAATTGTATTATGCATGCAAAATATATGTGTATTATGGTACCAATTTTTAACTTAAAACTATAGAAAATTATAGCTTTTATTTATAAAAAAAAAAATAGAAAGACTGGTCAAAGGACAAAAAAACTCTTAGCCAAGTCAAGAGGTTGATTACCACTATTCTCACTAGGGTGGTCATGAGTCAATTCGGATCGATTTTGTTCAGTTTCAAGATTTTTGGGTATTTAATAAATGGAACCGTTGGGTCCAAATATAATTATGGAACTGTTGGGGTTCGGTTCGATTCGGTTCAGTTCAGTTCGATTCTGTACCATAATTAATTTTTTTAACATTTACAACAACATTACATGAATATAACTAATGACATTTCAATCGTAACTTTTACAAATTAATGTAGCTCAATTCAAAAATATATAAATAACTAGTTGTCGAATAACATTAATTCAATGCATACAAGTACCAAAAAGTAGATATTAATATTAAAATGTCGGTAATCCATATCAATAATTCATTTACTTCAAGCAGCCTGCTTGCATAAAGAAAATGAAATATAAATCACTAACTATTTGATTTAATCATCAA
>CAIGRF010351913.1:0-12747 GCA_903798235.1 Fraxinus ornus | reverse complement strand
TTGAAAGTGAACAAGTCCTATTGGGAACACAAAAACATCGCCCTTTTGAAGTACTTTAGTAATCAGCTTGTTATCTGGGTTTGAGGTGATGAACCCAACTTCGAGAGAACCTTCAACAACGGTCAGGATTTCAGTGGCTCGGGGGTGAGTGTGAGGTGGGTTAATTCCCATTGGTGCATAGTCAATACGAACCATTGAGATGCCCAGAGTGTTGAGACCTGGCAATTGAACCACAGTAACTGGTGTCACCCTGGACCCAACAGGGTTGGATGTGTTACCAATTAAGTGCAGCCCGCTGAATGAGAAATCATTAGCCGAAACAGACATGGGGTTCTTGCAGGCCACACCGTTTACTCTCCCTGAAAATTAGCATTTAGTTCTGCCATTTATTTTCATAAACAGAAAGTATAACATGAGATGCTAATAAATGTATTACCTGAGGCAGCAGCATCTGCAACACAGAAATCTTGCAAAGGTGAAGGCTCAAATGCAAAGGCAAAGCAGCAGAAACTGAGAGCTACAATGCTGAATAAGAGAATGTTTTTCGCCATTTTGAACTAAATTAAAAGTTTGGAAATAAGATTCAGATTTGAGGTTATTTATAGGCACCCTTCAAGCAAAGTATCCTAGGAAAAGCTATTTTATCCATTCTGAATAAAATGTGAATCTGCCGTCCTGCAGGGACTACAAACAGACGAAACAAATAAAATTTGACGTTGAAAATGGTCAAAGATGAAGTTTTCAACTGAAACCAGAAACTTGTATATTAGCCATTTGTGTTATTGATATGGATTGAATCTCTCCTGCTGGCCTGCCACCCTAAGGACTCAAATGAGATTTTTTTTTTTTTCGCACAGATAATGATGTGCTGAATAAACCCGTCGGAAAATTACTCATTTTAAAGGTCTGCTAAACTTTAAATTCAATCGGTAAATAAAAGGGAAAATTTCATTAGTAAAACAAGTATGACTAATTTCAAATCTCAGAAATAAGGTTTACTTTTTCAAAAATCAGATATTAATTAATTAAATATATTTTGGTCATAAGATTATATAATTTATTATCACAGTTATGTATTAGTCAAAATTACAGACACCACAATAACAAATAACAAATTTTATAGGTCTTAATTTATTTCTCAATCACAAATTAAATAAATTAATTGGCCAAATATTTTTCTTTTCACAAATCACAAATTTTATAATTCACAACTTATTTCATGGTCAAAAAATATCAAATGAATTGATCACAAATTCTTGGTCACATATTATCAAATTAATTGATCACAAATTATTTTTCGAATAAAAAAAAATTTATAGCCACAAATCACAAATTTTATAAGTCACAAATTATTTCACGATCGCAAATCAAAAATTTTATAAGTCATAACTTATTTCATGATCACTAATTATCAAATTAATTGGTCACAATTTACCAAAATTTAAGTCACAACTACAAATTTAATCACAATCACACAATCTTCTAGGTCACATATAATTGGAGGTGATTTGTAGATTTATTTTATTTTATAATNTCAAATTAATTGATCACAATTTACCAAAATTTAAGTCACAACTACAAATTTAATCGCAATCACACAATCTTCTAGGTCACATATAATTGGAGGTGATTTGTAGATTTATTTTATTTTATAATATTATTAATATTAAAGAATAGAAATATTAAATAATTAATTGTAATCTAAATTTTGAATAAAAAACTTGCACATTTTATTTTTTAATTGTTAAGTTGAAATGTCTTGGTAGATGTAATTTTTACTAAATAAAATTTATTCTTTTTTAACAATATAAGTATTATGTTTAAGTCATAAGCTTTAGAAGTATATTTCAGAGCAAATTAATATACATTCATAACGTTTCATAGTGGAATTATGCTAGATGTATATTCCATTATCCAATGGTCACCTCTTGTTTAACATTGTGTGAGAGTTCAAAAAATATTGGACGAAAAAGTATTTTTCTTTTTTAAAATTGTCCAATCATTTATGATGGTGACACAATATTGAAAATGACATAAAAAAAAGATGTGCAAGTATCATGATTGTTCATAATGTGTCAGGTTGGTGGCAGGATAAGAGAATCAATCCAACAGCAAAAGGATATACATAATAACAACAATATGGTTTAAGCAATAACAGACACAATTACTTTAACATCTTTGACAATTTCTTACTGATGCAACTGACCCGAACCAGATTAATTTGCAAATTAGTGCATGATTATGACATCCAATAATTCAAATATTATCCAACATTCAAAGCTCTTTCTTGCATACAGATTGATTAGTAAATAAACTTAAGCTTATATGTTGCTGGGATTTCGGGCTCCATATTTCACAGCTTTCACCATTCCTGTAATCGTTGTTTTGGAAACAACAGAGCTAAAGCCTTGATTGCTTCTGAGATGCAAACCAACCCCTGTGATTATGCAGCTGCCACAAGTCCACAACCTGTCAAACTGCAAGTCCTAAGATATCGAAGAAATTCAGTAGTAGCACTTTGCATTTCAGGGATATCAAGACAGCTTAAAGTAATTTTAATCACTAATAATTCCATTTATTAAATATTCACTATAAATTTTTCTTAAAACTAATATGGTAATCTTGTTCATATGACCAGGGATAATCAATGCCCCTAAACAAAATAAGAAAAGACAAGTAGACCAAAAGAAACGGAAACTGCACAAAGAGAATTGTATCATTTAAATTTTGTCTTCGACACACCCCCTCACGTGTAGGCATGATTCATTCCTTTCCCATCAAAGCCTAACACATGCAAAATTTTAGTAAAAAGGTGGCGGGAGACTTGAATTTAGGACATTTGCCTACCATGTTGAATCTTTTAATCTCAAAGCTTAAGCTGTTACAACGGGACACATATATCATTTAAGTCTTGTCTTCAATAATGTCTACCATGATCACGAATAGAAGTTTATAGTAGCTCTGCAATAGATAGTAAAATATGAATAAACTCGTACCTTCTAATTATGCACTGAATTCAGTCCCAAAACTGAGTGTATGGCATTCAAGATTTCTCATGTTCAACTGCATCAAAAGGAGGAATACAACTTGTGCATTTGGTCAGAATGTCAACAGGCAATCTCAAGTAAAAATCAGTTAAAAATAAAATCTGCTCCTTATCCTTCTTCTCAACACTAAAACAAACTTATTAGAGCTATGCAATTTTTTTTAATTTTCTTTGATAATCAGACTGCTCTACATATTACATCAAATCCAGTCTTTCATAAGCAAAATCAAGCATACTGAAGTTAATTGTAACTTTGTTCGGGACAAAATAGTGAGTGGTGATATATGTACACCATTTGTGAAGACCGGAGACTAGCTTGCTTATGTGTTTACGAAGTCGTTGAATGGTAATTGGTTGAAGTATTCTTGTTCCAAGCTGGGCTTATATGATATATATATATGCTCCAGTTTAAGTGTTAAGGAAGTAAATCAATCAGTCACGTATTTTAGGCAAAGAGTAATTTTAGCTTATTGTGTTTCCATACTCGTACTAAGTTCCATACATGTACTCTTGCCTTTTTCTACATAATGAAAGTAATGGAGAGGAAGACGATTATCTTCACCTCTCCAGTGTTTATACCAAACCGTTTCAACACATACAATTTATTTCTCAGCACATCTAACTTTAACTCCAGGATAAGTCCAGAAAGTCCACTTGGAAGAAAAATTTTCAGTGGGAACAATTTTAATATATTTCGAGCAAAAAGTTTTTATTGGATGTTGGAAGTTCCGATGCAACACAAAGAATGGAGCATTCTTACAGAGTCAAGTACACTTTCTATTGAGATGTAACTTTCTACAGTAGGCATATAGCAAGTACAGATTGCAAAATCTTACCACCACAGCGGTTCCTGTTTCAACAAATCTGGGAATGCAAATGAGTCTTACAACCTGCCCCTCTGACCCTACAGTTTAGTGCTACCATTTATATTTCTATGCAGTAACATAAAACGCAAGCAATAATCCAGATGATAAGTAGAAACTTCTAAAATGTACCCTTGATCAAGCGACTCTGATATTTCTCCTGATTACCAACAAAGTATACATGAGGACAGGTTTCAATGAAAAATGGATCCCTATCAGTGAAGGGATAACACCCTGCAAAAAAAGAGGATTGGCGCTGACTACGGTAAACAGAAGAAGTTCATGCACACTCATGAGTCGAACATATAATCAATCAAATCCCATAACATTTTCAATAATTAAAAAGATGCTGTATTATTTTACTGATTTTTTATTAAACTGTCTCAGTAACTTATGTGGATATAAATTTATAAATGGTTTAAAATTCAATCAAAGCTAAACATTGATTTCCGCCACACATTCATAACTACTACTTATTATAATCAACATATTTGTGGGACGCACTCTATTCCTCTATAGAAACCATTTATAAATTTGCCAAACAAAGGCTTAGTAATTGATGGATTTTGATTAGCCATTCACAAGAAAAGTTCTAAAAGCCATTTAGTAGCATACTTTACTCGATTTTTGACATTCTTTCATATTCTAGCGAAAGGGTGGGAAAGAATAACCAAAAGTAAGTCAAACAAAAATGTAAATGCAGCAGAAAATCATATTTAACCTACAGTATTCGGGGCTGTTGGTGCTAGATGCCTCCATCTCAATGTCCTTTCCATGAAGTCAAGTTTATCATTTGCATCAAAATATTTCTCAAGATCATCTATGTTCTGGCCTGACGTTCCAAGAAAGCTGAGCAAACACGAGAATAGTGTTGTTTATTAAATTCTAGCGAACGCTAAGCTCAAATGAAATATCTTACCTGACATTGTCCAGTTCAAAGGAATGAGGGTTACTACAGGATCTGAAAGTGTTAAAAGCTGATGATCCAGGAAAAAGACATCTATGCAAAGCCTTAAAAAGAAACAGAGGGGAAAAACGAAACAAAACAAACACTAGAAGTTAACAACAGATCGGCTAAATGTAAAAGTCATATCTTCCAGGATTTCATTTGTGTAATAGAAACCTGTTGTGGTAAGGAGAAATTTGCAGGGTCATCGGGTCCAGGCATGATGTCCAAAGGTATGCCAGCAGCAATCTGCACTTTATTTTAGATATCAACATCATAGTTCATATTGGAATCTAAGTGGAAGCATACTCGTGGTATTACCTGGGTCAAAAGGATATCAAGCTCTTTTATTGGTTCAGATAATCTTGACTGATCCTTGGAATTTAAATTCTACAACAATCAGTAAAGTTGTCACAAAGGAAGATTAATAAATGACGTGTAATGGAAGATTCCAATAAGATAACAGACTACCTATCTTCAAGAAACCAAACATTCATTAGACTGTAGCTACTGAAAGCCCACAAGATAGTTAATAAAAGTTGGCACTTCAAGTAAAAAGGCCCAAAAAGCAGTCATTACACTGATCATCAGTGGTACTGGATGTTTTGCAAAAGCCCAAAACTAATGCAGACATGAGTTATTAGTCTGCGTGCGGATTAGACATAAGAAACCGAAAACAAAGGGCATCATACTTCAAATGAAGAAACTATTATAATGTCTACTAGATGTTTTGCAATAAGCAATATAATATCTGCAATGGTTTCATAAACAATTATATAGCATGCTATCTTTCAATCCCATAACCAAAAATAAAAATGAAACACGCATCATGAGAGTTAAAATAACCCAAGGGAGTTTTTTTTCAAGTCTCGTGCCAAGAAAATTCCACCGATGTCTAAGAAAAAATTGGTCTTTGCATGTGTAAAACTGTAAGTGAAGTGAATATGAGGATGGTATGCTTGCCCAACCAGGGGCGGATCCAGCACCTGGCCAGCCCCCGCGGCCGCCCGTGCTGGATCCGTCGGGAGCTTCTTCAGGTAAGGCTCCACTCGCCGTCCGGGGAAGAAAGAGTGAAGAAGAAGTTGATTTTTTTTTATTTTTTGGCCTTTCTTAATGTTTGGGCCCTTTTTTTAAAAAAATAAGGCCAGCAGGCCAGCCCAATCCATGGGTTTTCCTTGCAAATTGCAATTGCAATTCCATTACCCACAAAACGAAAAATCAGCAGAGGACGAGGAGGGAGACGACTAACGAGGGCCGACACCAATTACCTCTTCATGTGGGACTATGTCGGTTAGTTTCCCAGGATTTTTGAATATTTGTTAGGGAAAAAGATGATTTCTAATCCGTATCTGTTGGGATCTTTTAGTTAGTTATTGATGAATTTGATATTTTACGGATTTATTGCTGTATCGTGATTTTATTTTTGCGGTGGTTTTATTGGAAACAAGAAGTAGAAGAATTGATCTATATAAAGATGTCTAAATTCTTGCACTGGGTATTGCACGGTGATGCCTACTTATGTTTTATTGAGATCTGTTACTTGAATTTGAGTGAAAATACCAATACAAGGTGATTACAAAGCTGAATATTTCTGTTTTCTGCATTCTTTTTTTAGTTAATAGCTACTGGAATGTAGCCTGAAGATTGACAACTTCACGTGCTTCTAAAAATGAGGACTGAGTGAACTGCTGAGTGGTCTGATGTGTTTTGTGGTAAGGTGTAATATGGTCAAGGATGAAAGGGGAAGTTGATTTGATATCCACAGCTATAATCTTCAAATGTGTGTTTTTTGATTGTGAATTTTTCCCGAGATTATCGGTCAGAATGGTGATTTATGGACCATTAACACCTGGTAAGCTCAGTAATTATTTCTTGACGGTATCAATTTTTGAGCCTGTTACACTAGATCTTAATTATTTTAGGTGGATTTTAATTTTTATACTCGCGGATTTTGTAGATTTTTTTACACCTTTTTACTGTTGTAGCATACAACAGTGTATTTGATGAGTCAAGTTACTTGATTTTATGAAAACATAGCTTCATAACTTAATTATTTTTTGAGTGAAATGTAGGTGTCATTTTTTCTTGGGATAATCCCAATATGCGTGGTTTGGATGTACCATGAATAATGATTTATGTTCTATAAAAAATGAGTTAATTGACAATTTGGCATTCAAATGATAATTGTGATTTGTGAATATATGATTTGTAAAAATGTAATTTGAGAATTCATTATTCATGTATAGGAATTTAGGTTTTAGGGTTAAAAAATTCAATTGAGACTGTGATTTAGGAATTTAGGGCTTAGAGTTTAATGTTTAGGGTTAATAAATGTCATCGGTATTACTATCGTTGATTGTCTACGGTCAACGGTCAACATTAAAAGTCCGCCCTAGCTGAACTGTAACCCTGGATTCGCCCCTGTGCCCAACCAAATTGAATAATTGCTTGCCCCAACAAATTGAATAAATGCTCATGGGTTGGATCCCCAATTTTCATATAAATAATTTATTACACTTGGAAGTACAAAATCGTCCTTAACGAAAAAAGGTTAACAAATTAGCAGAAAGAACATTGTCCAAAGAACTATAGAGAGATCAAATTTGTTACCTGACCATTAAGAAGTGTACGGGGATATTCAACAGAATTACCAGCAATAACAACTTGCACTATTTGAGCTGCAAAACTTTGTTCCTGAGCAAAGCCACATTCATACAATTATGCTAGATACATTGGAGTCATTAACTGAGTAATAGGATAAAAAATAGGGAAAATAGAGCAGATGGAAGTATCTAAACCTTTTCGTCTCCTAGATGTCCAGTTATATGATCAATAAAAAGCTGAAATTGGAGGGGATTAGAGGAGCTGCCCCCAACACTTAATCCCGACACAAAAACAACATATTTGTCTTCACCTGTTTATATTCAACACGAAAGTTTTGACATAGCTTGAAGGACTAGAAAGTAAATTTAAGCAACTTTCAGAGGGCAAACCAGACAAAATAATTTCATATATCTGATTCAAAATCCAAGTACTCATTTTTTTGGAAAAGAAGGGCATATCCATGAAATTACATTTTTCTTCTTATAGAACCAAACAAGGTGGATGTTAATTCTAACTCTTCTAAAGGATTTCTTGGTAAAGGTTGTCATCTCTGAATATAGAGAGGTTAACTTTGTAATTAGTCAATTATGGATAAGATCTAAACTAGCACTCAGCAGCACAAACCACTACATTGTGATGATAACAATCGAAGATACTTGGATGCTAATTCTCTGTTACCCAGTTTTCAAAGAATCATATTGCCTACTAACTATAAGTTTAATCTTTTATCAACCCAATCCCTAAACATCTTCTTTGCTATCATATATAGCCCCCTGTTTGATTTAGCTAAAAATCATATTTTTAGTAAATTTTAATAAAAGTTAATGAAATGTGTCGGTCTATGAAATGTGTGGTTGAAAATGAGTTTGAAGAAAAAATGAGGGCCAAACAAGGGCAAAATGTCATCAACTGTTGCTCCTGTCAAGAAATAATTTTTTCATAAGAACTAAAGATCTTGACTAGCACTTCCATACATTAATTGATGTTTCCATAAATAATCATGATTCCATCAGATAATCTACTGGCAGTGCATTGAAAATTCAAACGGTGGAAAGCCAGAGCAGCATAAAACAAGCAAAACCACTTAGTTACATAAAATTTTTATACAGAAATAGTAAGGAAGATAGCTTCTACCAGATACAATTGGGTGCTCTATCTGGTGTGGAAAACCAGCTTCTAGGATGTCTTCAACCATAAAATCACCTGCACTGGTTTCTTTTCCATGCAATGCAACCACAATCCCTGTCAAAAACATCGTTTAAGGAAAAATTAAAGAGAAAAAAAAAAAGGTTTATTTGGATCTCAACTTATTTTCCTCCAAAAAAAGTGCGTATGCAGTAAATTACAGCATGTTGTCACTTTCGTAGCTTGGATAAAATTCTTTGGGAAGTTATCAAATTGGATCAAAGATAGGGGACAATTCAAGTTGGTGCCAATTAAGACCACATAAATAATTGTTTAGATAATGTCAGGACACATCATGCCAAAATGAAATGGTAATCTCGTAGTTCTTAGTTTTTGAAGAAACATTGTTAGGTGCTCCACTTTCTTTTTCCATTGAGTTGAAACCTAGACACATGCTCGAGAGATGGTTGTTCGTACACTGATAAGGAATGTAAGATTTCTTGATAAGAGAGCGAGATGGTATTCCCATCAAATACCACGAGTGAATAGAAAGTGACAAATACTGACTGAGATGAAGTGACATAATAGAGAACTTGGACACGTGAGCTGTTTGAAAATTGCCTATTAGAAAAAATAATGAGCAGTTAGACACAAACCTGTTACAAAGACAGAAGGCAGCAGTAGAGAGCCACAAAGTTTGACTCTTCCGCTCTCATCTTCCAAAATTAAATAATCATCTGAGCTCACGAAATTATGGGGTTTTACAAGTGGAGTTGCAGATCTCTGTACCCGCAAGTAAATAATTAATGGTGATGCAGATAATCAAACCTTGAACTCCGAAAAAATGGAGGAAGTGCAATTTATAATTCGAAAACCTCAATACCTCCTTAGAGTACTCATCAAGAATAGAAGGTTTGAGTTTCATGTGCTTGTAAATAGTTCCAACAACAATGCACTCTTTTCCTTCTTCCAATCCAAGAACTGTACAAACTGCAGCAAACACAATGGAAGTGTTAATGGAAAACTAATCTGTGGAGCTCAAATCCTAGTTAATTACCCGTCAATATAAAGGCCTGGTCAATAGTAGTTATTAAAAGTTAGTACCATTTTATATTTCAGTTAAACGCCTAGAAAACTCAAATATGCCCAAAATGAATGAGAGAAAACTGAGACCCTCTAGGGTTGTCCGTGTAGATCTTAAAATTTTTCCAACGATAGGACATCAAATTAAAAAAATTTGGTAAAATCTCTCATGTCAGAACATCATTAAAGTTTTTGGAACATCGTTTCTCTAGACTAGATAACCAGATACATGAGAAAGGGTAAAGAAATTGATCATCCTTTCCCTTGTTTATGTTTTTCCTCCTTTTTCTTCTTTTTTTTTGTCCAATGGTACTAAGGGGATCCTGTCAAACTGACTAAATGATAAGATCATTAATATCAATTTCAGTATAAAATATAATGAGAAAAATTCAAAAGCTGGTTCAAGAAATTTGAATTAAAGAGAGAGAGAGAGAGAGAGAGATTTCTACATGGCTACAAACTACAAACTACAAACCCTAAACACTTACTACCTTAAGAAAACAAATCCAATTTAAACCCACAAACACTGTAATAGTATAAGGTCAGTGCTGAAACTAATTGAAAATCAACAAGAAATTAAGAAAGGAAAGGTGAAAAGGGAAATACCAGGAAGATGGGGTTTCCAATTAGGGATGAGAGAATAAAGCATAGTTCTCATCAGGTGTAGCCTTGCAAAGTATATTTGACTGTACTGTTGCCCTTTGTACATCTCCTTCTGTATCCCAAACCTCTCATCCTGCATATTGGTGCAAGAAATATTGGAAAGAAGTACGGGAACATTAAGAAAGAAAAAGAAAAATGCCATATTTTTTGAATTATACTAGTAAAAATCAAGAAACCACAGAGAATAATTATTATATTATATATTTTACCAAGGATTTGTAGAGGGATTGTTTTCTTTGGATGGAATCGTATTGGTTCCCCAAGTCTACTTCCATGGCTGCTGCTGCCATTGGCGGGAAAACACTGCAACTGCGATACAGAGAATCAAATCGATTCTTCTATGTGTATTAGGGAAGTAGAGTAGAATAAAACCACATATTTAACATATTTGTCCAGACTCTTTACAAGTGGGGATGTAGCTCAAATGGTAGAGCGCTCGCTTTGCATGCGAGAGGCACGGGGTTCGATCCCCCGCATCTCCATAGGATGTGAACCTTTTGCGAAATTGTAGTAAGGCTAAATTGCATATACGGTCATCAAGTTTTTACCCTTGTGTGTTATCGAAATTTTTTTCTTGGAATTCTTAACCCTGACTTTTCATGTTTAGTTATATAGTACATCCCCACTAACGATATCTATCTAAAAACACTGTTAAATTTGATTTAAAAAAAGAAAAAAAGAAAAGAAACTGGCCTCTAATTTAAACCAACGAAATATAAATATACAAAGAAGGGAAAAAAGAAAGTGCAAAAATAACCATCGAGGCCCTTCCCTGCCTTTCATATCTCCTCCATAACTCTCGTTGTCTATAAACAAAAATTAAAATGAAAAGTTGTATGTTCTAAAATTTTCCTGAAAGAATGAAGACGTTACTAGCCCTTCTCTCCCTATTCATTCCTCTCCATAAGTCTCTCTATCTATAAACAAAATTAAGAAAGTAAATTTATATGTTCTAAAATTCCTCTAAAAGAATTAGGGATGGCAATAAAATCCGCTCAACCTGATACTCGTGTGCCCCGCCCCGTATGGGGCGGGGATTACCCACCTAACCGAGTACACGGGACGGGGATGGGGCGAAGATCATTACCCCGAAGCGGGTACGGGAAACATAGTCCCCGCCTCGTCACCTGATCCGTTTAAAATTAATTTCAAATTTAAGTTTTTTATCGAACAAAAATAATAAATTTATCATCATTTTTAAAGAAAACATAAAGTACTTTTAACAAATGAGTAAAAAAGTAATAATATTTACTAACTAAAGACATAAAAAAATAAAAATAAAATAAATAAAAAATAAAAAGAAGAAAATGGGGCAAGAGACTTGCCCCGCCCCTATTTTTAACAGACTAGTAAAAAAAAATAATATTTACTAACTAAAGACTTTAAAAAAATAAAAGCAAAAAAAAAAAATAAAAAATAAAAAGAAAAAATAAATTGGGCGATAAATGGGGTAAGAGACTTGCCCTGCCCCGTCCCACTTTAATCGGGTATGAGTATGGGGATGGGGCAAGGTAACAAAAATACCCGACGGGATAGGGGTGTGAATGGACGCCCCGCCTCATACCCGCCCCGTTGCCATCCCTAAAAAGAATGAAGACGTTATTGTAATAGGAGTTGAAGATGCAACGTCAATGGAATTGAGTCATTTTCAAGGACCGGCAATATGCTAGAGAGATGCTTGACAATCTATGGGGATAGGAAATGGAGTTCTTCATTGTGAGTATCGAGCTTTTAAAATCATTCGATTTTTATAGATGAAACTATAGTTCCAAGAACACAATGTATTTTGAACCTTCTCTCGTTCAAATTCTTATCTTTCCAATTCTTGATTAGAAATTAATTTCGTATGGAGTGATAACCAATTCCATCATTTTGTTAAGATGTGGAAGAATTTGTAAGTAGTAATTGATATACTTTGGACGATTTTGATCTTTTAACATTTTTTATTTATTTAATAAAGGGTTAAATTGTCATTTTATCAAATTCACGATGTCCATTTATGTAATCCATTAGTGGGTTGGGGCTATCTCTATAATGAAAGATCGAGGTTAACTAGTTAAGAAAAAATGCCGTGGACAAAAGAACTATGGGCATCAAATGAATCTTAGTGGGCATCACCCACCATCGATGCAACTTGTTAATCATAGCTCATGTAAAAAAGTATGTTGAAAAGTGTGAGAATGTAGAATTAAACTAGTTGATGGTCCATGTTTAAGTCCAATGAAAATAGCAATTATTCATGCATAGAAAAAATATCATCATCTTCTTATAACATTTTGTAAACTTTATTTTAATTCCACACATCACGTGGTAAAAAAAGGTCAGAAAGTTTGTAACTCGAATCCTGACATTTAGTCTGTGAAAACCCAAAAATCTTGCTTATTTATTTTTTTGTAAAACAGGGTGCAAAATAATCT
>CAIGRF010351881.1:18223-28662 GCA_903798235.1 Fraxinus ornus | reverse complement strand
AAATAAAACTACAAAAGTATTAATGCACCATAAGAAAGCAAGAATATCGCACCAGTGTCCATTTTACTTTAAGCTTTTGCAAATAACAACAAAACACGCTAACTTGTATTAGTACCACCACGAAAAAGGATTATTAGTACCACCATGAAATAAACTGAAGTTACAGAATATGTGCTTTACAGACTTCAATAAACTTATTGTTGAAAGTACCAAACTATACAAAAAGATAATAAACATTGATAATAACATTTATTATTTTGATGCACATCCAATTGCAACGTCATATCTACTCGTAATGTACTGCAAGTGCACTGTTTTACATTAAACCATTATCATGGTATGCAAATCTACATCTTCCATATTCTTTATACAAATTGCAGTCCAGAAGTCAAAGATAAAATACGAATCAGGGTTTTTGCAATGATAAATAAGGCGATAAATATCAGTTTAACATCTTTAGTAGAAATTAATAATCAACTTTCTTAAACAACATTAAAAATGAACAAATTAAACCAAAATACGCTAAATGAATATACAAGAGTCACATTGTTTTTTCCCGAACAACAAAGAACTCCCGAAAGCAAAACACAGAACCCAAGTATTAGTTAAACACATTCAAGAATTTTGACGTCGAAACTAATATAAAACTGGAATGGACCGAGTTTGAATTAATAAAATATAGAATTGTTGCCGGCTGTTGGTGCATAATTGTTATACGGATTTAATGATATACACAATCACCAAGTTAATGCCAGTGATCAATTGAATATTCTCTTGGTGAACATAATTTTTAAATTAAGATTTCAAGCGCTGTATTCTAAGGATCAATACCATATGCTTACACCATACAACTTCTTTAAGTTGGATAATTAAATGTCAATTCTTTAAATTATAAATTCAGCACACACTACATTTTAATTGGAAATCTCCCTCTTCAATCAAAGTGTTTTGCACGAAGACCACGTCAAAAAATTGAGGCAAGAGGCTGAGGTACGAGAAGAAATGAGAGAAGATGAGAGGTAGATGAGATGAGATGAGAGGAAGAGAAGAAAATTGAAAAGTTAAAAATTGATTTATTAGTGTATTTATTTATTTTCAATAATTTACTGGATTGGGTTGGGTTGAATTTTAATGGATACCCAAGACCTGAACCGACCCAACTTAAAATTTAATTTCTGAACCCTAACCCAACTCAAATAAAAAAAAAAAAAAAAACTCGAACTTGATGGGTTTGACCAATCTGGATTAGTTAATTTTGCCGAGCCCCTACTTATTGGATTCAATTGGAAGGTTTAGTTAAATTGTTACCAAAACAAGTATTGTGCTTCGACTTTCGAGCAGGTGACATGCCACGAGTGTTACATTCAGTGCATATTGTTAGGTATTTAATGTTATGAAATTGGCTATTCTGTGAACGAAATGACCAAAATTGATAGATTGTAAAAAGTCAAGGAGTAATGTGCAATTTGTCTAAAGTATGGTTTTTAGGTCTATGGTTTGATAGACTTCGCCAAGGTTTGGCTCGAGTTACAAAAACAGTAACCTTGTCGCTAGACTATTGCTCACCTTCGCTCGAGCGACAAGTTGTCGCTCGATTGTCGCCGAGCCATCACTCGAGCAACAGTGTTGTCCAAAAAATTTTTAATTCGTTTTTAAAAGACTTTTTGCCCGGCCCATTCATTCCATAACCTACTTATAAATACGCTAAAGCCAAATAACGTATTTTACTAGGTTGATCGAATTTTTTACCCGGTTGGGATTCTCTGTGATCATTCTTGTGTTTCTTTATTGCTTACGTTATCTGCGATATTTAAACATAGGAAAAAACTGATTTGCATTATTACCATCTAGAATAATAATTAAATTAGAGACTTGTTGCTATTTAATTCTTAAGTTATTTTTTATTCTGCATTATTACCTATTCACCCACTCTAAGTATTGTTAGGGTCGAACTACATAACTTACAATTAGTATCGGAGCTTTAATTCGATTCCTGATCCTTGTTTAATTCTAAATGAGTTAGTCATTATCTGTGCCTCCATTTTTTTTTACGGAAGCAACTATGCTTATTGGAAAGTTCGAATGAGAGATTTCCTTAAAGTTTTGGATGAGCGTTCAAACTGGATGGACTCCACCTTCAACTAATGTTGCTGGTGTAGTCACACCTACTGATATTTCACTGTGGACTAAAACGAACTTAGATGAGTGCAACTAGAATAGCAAAGCTTACCTATCATGTTCATGGATGTATCTGCGGAAGAGTTTAGGAGAGTGTCAATGTGTGAAACTACTAAGGAAGTTTGGGATATTGTAGAAACCATTCACGAGGAAACTAAAATTGCAAAAAATTCTAAATTGCAGGTGTTGACCTCTAGGTATGAAGAAATTAGGATGGCGGAAGATGAATATTTTGATGACTTTTATGCTAAGCTTCATGACATAGTCAATTAGAGTTTCAACTTAGGTGAAAGGATCCCTGAGTACAAGGTCGTTAGAAAAGTCTTTAGATCCATACCTGAAAGGTTTAGGCCTAAAGTCACCGTTATTGAAGAAAGTAAGGACCTATATGCAGTAAAAATTGAAGAACTTATAGGATCCCTTCAAATTTATGAACTCACATTTTTTTAACCTAAAAAGGTTAAATCCATTGCCATGAAAATTATTAGAGAAGAAGAAAGTGAGTCTATGATGCTGAGACGCTTAGGGACGACGAAATAGCTTATTTCATTAAAAAATTTCAGAAGGTGATTATGAATATGAGAAAGTCTCAAGAACGAAGAAATGAGGTCCCTAATAAAGTCTTGAAAGATAGATGTAAGAGAAATACCTCTAGGACCCCCATTATGAAAAATCAATTTTTTCAATGTCATGAATGTCAGGGTTACGGTCACTATAAGAATGAATGTCCTAATCTAAAAAGGAGCTCAAATAAAGAAAGACGTAAGGCATTAGATGTGACCTTGAGTGATGAGAAATCAGATTCGAGTGTGCATAGTGATACCTCTGGTGGTGAAGATGAACAAAATCTTATGGCCTTCACTTCTATAGCTACAATAGAATCTGATGAGGAGATTGATAAGAGTGAAAGTGATGAACAGAGTGAGAAATCCGAGGAAGAATCTGAGGATGAACCTGGTATTCACGAATCTTATCGTGAATTATTTGAGGAGAGTCTTAAAATAAAAAAGGTCAATGAATCTCTGTTGAAAAAAGTTAATGATCTCGAAAGAGAAAAAGAAAAAATCATAGGTGACCTTCAGGACTCTACCAATAATATAAGAGAGTTGAAGCTTGTTAATGAAAACTTGGAAGCAAAAGTTAAATCCTTAACAAGTGATCTTGAAAAATCTAACACTTAACTCCAATCATTCATGAGTGGTTCACAGAAGCTGGATAATATGTTAGGGATGAGCAAGCACGCCGGTAATAGGCGTGGTCAGGGTTACGTTCATAATAGCAGTACTACTGCTAGTACATCCAAGACCACGTTCGTCCTGGCCACCAACAAAGCTAGGAACATTGTTTATCTTGAACCAAATGTCAGTATGCCTTAGGATTGAGACCTACTAAACAACGTAGGGTCAATCGTCCTAGGCAACAACCTTCGAGCGGGTATGAGCTTAGGTTTGTTCCCACTTGTCACCATTGTGGCGCACTGGGACACATAAGACCTAGGTGTCGTAAACTTTTGACTAGAAGTAAAAGTCAAGACTTCTCTAGTAAGGTTAACTTTCTTGCCAATAAAGTTAGCCACTTAACTGAGACGATGACTCCGTTAACTAAAATCACTTCTACTTATAAGAAGACTTGGTTTAAAAAGAGTGACCTCCCTAGGTTAGATGACGTGTTGAATTGTTATGTTTCCAACTTTGCTCTTAAAGTTCAAAATAACTCTATGTGGTATCTTGACAGTGCGTGTTCTAAACATATGTGTGGTGACAAAGCTTTGTTTTTCTCTCTTGATGATTGGAATGACTATGTGGTTACATTTGGGGATGGAGCTATTGCACCCATTTTAGGAAAATGTATTGTTAATATATCTTGACTTCCTGCTAACTCGAATCTAAGATATGTGAAAGGGTTAAAGTCCAACCTGTTAAGCATCAGTCAAATTTGCGATGCTGATTTTGAAGTTAGTTTTGCCCAGAAAAGATGTACCGTGTATGATTCGACAGGTAACATTGTTCTCAAAAGTGTTAGAACTTCAGATAATTGTTATGGAGTTCTTCCTAACTCCAACTATGTGTGTAGTTGTGCCAAAATTGATGTAACTAAATTGTGACATCAATGGCCCGGTCATATGAATCATAAAATTTTATCTAAACTTGCTTAGAAGGAACTTATTGTTGGCCTACCTAAGCTAGCGAATATTGACACCACAGTATGTGGCCCACATCAGCAAGGCAAACAGCTTAGGGTACCTCATAAACAAACTTCTAAGATCTTGACAAGCAAGCCACTTGAATTACTCCATATGGACTTAATGGGACTATCTTGGACTGAAAGTCTTGGTGGTAAACGATATATCTTGGTTGTGGTTGATGATTTCTCTCTGTATACATGGATAGCGTTGTTGAGAGATAAGACTGAGGCGTTCGATCTTATCATCTCATTGTGTAAAAGACTTAGGAATGAGAAAGACGTCAATGTATCAAGAATTTGGAGTGATCATGGAAAAGAGTTTGAAAACTCTAATCTTGAAAATTTTTGCTTAGATGAGGGAATCCTACATGAGTTCTCTTCGTCGATCACTCCACAACAAAATGGTGTTGTTGAAAGGAAGAATCGGGTCCTTCAAGAAATAGCTAGAGCCATGTTTCATGGTAAGGGACTAGCTATGCATTTCTGGGGTGAAGCCATCAACACTGCTTGTCACATAGTAAATGGGATTTACCTTTGACCTAAACCTGATATGACATATTATGAGATCTGGAAAGGTAAACGACCTACTTTCAAGTACTTTTGTGTGTTTGGCAGCAAGTGTTACATTTTGATGGATAGAGAGAATTTGGGAAAGTTTGATTCGAAAAGTGATGAGAGAATCTTCCTAGGATACTCTAGAAATAGTCGAGCCTATCGGGTTTACAATAATCGTACACGTGTGGTGATGGAATCCATCAACGTTGTAGTGGATGATGCATGTAGTGAGGGGGAGATTGAAGGAGAATGCGTAGAGTTGGAACCCTTAAGTGTTGATCCCAATGTAATAACTGAACCTAGTAAATCTTCAGGTCCTGAACCCTCATACACGGCTAGTGGATTAGATACACCTAATAAGGAGTCCACACTAGATGAAAAGTCTAAACATCCTAAAGAACTTTCATCCAGGGTTCAGACGAATCATCTTAAAGATAACATTATTGGGGATTTAGAAGAAGGGATGAGGCTTCGTAAGAGGGTTTTGAACAATCTGATATACGCTAGTTATGTGTCCCAAATTGAGCCTAAAAAGGTCGAAGTAGCCCTTAAGGATGAATGTTAGGTTAACGCAATGAATGGAGAGTTAAATCAGTTTTTAAGAAGCAAAGTATGAGATTTAGTTCCTAGGCCTGATGATTGAAACATTATAGGTACTAAGTGGATTTTAAAGAATAAGACCGATGATCAAGGTACTATAACTGAAAATAAGGGTAGGGTAGTTGCCCAACGATATACTCGGGTTGAAGGTGTAGACTTTGATGAAACATTTGCCCCAGTAGCTAGACTTGAATACATTAGAATTCTCCTGGCTGTTGCTTGCACTTTAGGTTTCAAATTATATCAAATGGATGTCAAGAGTGCTTTTTTGAATGAATATTTCAGGAAGAAGCTTATGTTGAACAACCTAAAAGATTCATTGATCCTAATTATCCTCATTATGTCTATCGGTTGAATAAATCTTTCTATGGTCTTAAACAAGCTCCTATAATTTGGTATGATATGCTTACTGCATATTTTGTGGAGCACGATTTCTCAAGAAGTGGTGCAGATAGAACTCTATTTATTAAACATATTGAGGAAACTATCACCATAGTGGGATTAATATTTCCAAAAATCCTGTTTTGTGATAACACTGTGTTTTGTGATAACACCGTGTTTTGTGATAACACTAGTCCAATTAATATTTTCAAAAATCTTGTTCAACAAATTCGAACCAAACATATTGATATACAACATCATTTTATTCGAGAACTTGTTGAAACTCATGTTGTTACTTTTGAACATATCTCTACAGAGAACTAGTTAGCCGACTTATTTACTAAGTCATTAGATGGTCTTCGATTTGAATCTCTTCGGACGGCTATTGGTGTTTGTTTGCCTCATTGATTATGATTTTGTTTATGCGTGCTTGGATTTACCAATGTGTGACGTTGATAGATACATGCATCATATTTTCTTGTTTATTTTTTAAGAAAAAGTAAAAAAAAAATTATGTTGTTTTTACTTCTACCTTTCATTTATGTGTGTTTGACATGTGTCTTTCTGTGCTGAGTTTCACTTACTAAATAAACAAAAATAAATTTTTTGTAGAATTTATTTTTATCTTCTCATACATTGGACTTAATGGTGTTCGTTGTAGTCGAGTATGAGTTTATTTGATGAGCTGTAACATAATTCCCATTAGTGGCTTAGGTTATTTATAGAGTACTTAGTATAAGTCTCTTCATATACCATATGCAGTGCACTTTTTGGGAAGAGTTTTAAAAACAGCACAATCAGTGGAAATTGGGAAAGAGTAAGGTAGAATAAGTAAAATTAAGCCTCCAAAGTTTTACGTTATTCATAATCATAATCATGTGTTTAATATCATATAAACACCAAAATTTTACTTTATTCAACACCAATTTCGCAATACACATCACTTTAATATATTCTTGTTTAAATACATGTCAATAACCTTTAATTCTTGCTAAACCTAGAAATTTTCCCATAAACCCAAAATTCAATTAACATAACTTTTTAAATGCCTCTTGAAAATAAGAAGGAATTGGAGGAATGAAGAACCCAAACTTAAAAATTCCGGCATCCGATTCTTGTTCTTCACTATTCTTTTTCATTTATTTTTCTCCTTCTCTTCCTTCCTCTGTTTTCTCGATTTTTCTTTGCTTCGGTTTTCTCTTTCATTTTGTCCAAGAAAATGAGAAAATGGATTGATATGTCTACCGTTTGATGGATAACTATTGAATAATTTCAAGTCAAGTCCCCCAATCTTCTTATAATATAACATTTAGTCATTAAACTTCCAATAATAGAAGCTAAATCCTTAAATTTCTTTATTATATCATTTTTGCCCTCAAGAATTTGTAATTGCAATTAAGTACCATGGAAATCATTTATTCAACTTAATTCTTATTTGACTTTGACTAGCTGAATTACTTGACTTTAACTATAAATGAGTGGTGTGTAACAATAACTATCTAGAGTCGGTGGTCACTCCGATGTTCGATAATGGAATTGATCATTCGACTTGATGCCATTATAGTACCTTATATAAAGAAGTCATATTTTGGTGGTATTGGATATTGTTTTACCAAGATTCATCGATACGACATCGTTCTAGTATGCTAATAATCATATAAAAATTGTGAATGATCAATAGAAAATTCGATAGTCTTAGATAGTAAGAGATTATATTTATGTTACATTCGGTTAAGTTGATAGCAAAATAATTGGCTAAGGCAAGAATGTAAGCTGAAAAGAGTTTCGATTATCATTGGCTTAAGAGAGGAATAAAAAATAAGATCGATAATCGAGGTTCACAAAATTTCATATATCTCAATTAATCTAATCATGCTGACGAAAAGATTATAATTTCATGGTAAATGAACAAATTTTATATTGTTACACCATGGGATATTTTTCGTCACATGTAAAGTGAATTAATTAATTTAGGTAAATCGATGATAAATTAAAAGAAAACTTAATTTATCTTATTTTGGTTATATTAAAATAATAATTCATATCGTTCGATATCGTGATTGGGAACCTAATGAGTTCTACATAAAAAGGAAAACTAGAATAATGATATTATAAATAAAATCATTGATAAGTGTTGGACATTTGTACAATTAATTATTTGATTTGTTTATTAACTAATAACATTCTTTCGGAGAGCAATAGTGACAAATGTATAAATGACAGGTTTTGCTCCAAAATAAAAACTTGTTTATATATTTCAACTACATCATATGAAGGAGGAAACAATGAAGCACAAGGCATGGATACAAAGTTTAGCCGTAAGAGGAAACAATGAACATGTGAGGTCGATTATTTAACCACATGGCACATTTTAATTGGACTAGAGAGTTTGGTGAGGATTGTGCTAGTTTAGAAATTGTGGACCATATATTATTACAATAGTTGAATTATGTTTTATGGTTAATTTCTCTATACTAGACTTGTTTGTTTCACTCTTTATTGTGGTATAATGTTTGAATTTCGAATTCGAATCTCTTGATCTTTTAATTACAAGTCTTTTCACTTGGTTTCATTTTGATTTGGTAAACAAGAGATAAGAAAGAGTAACTAAGGGATGAGACTTGCTCTCTGGCAATTTTCTTGGTTATCCATTGCCATTCCGCATCATATGAAAGAGGAAATTAAACCAAAATGAGTTAAATGAATACACAAGAGTCACAATATATTTATTTGTTTATTTTTCCGAACAATGGAGAACTCCAGAAAGCAAAACACAGAATCCAAGTATTAGTTCAACATATTCAAGAATTCTGGCGTCCAAACTAATATAAAACTGGAAGGGACCATTTTTGAAATAATAAAATATAGAGTTGTTGCTGACTGTTGGTGCATATTGAATTTAATAAATAGGATTGCCGACTGTACTTGGAAAAATCAATATCGTATGTTTACACCATACAACTTATTTAAGTTGGATAATTAAATAGCAATTCACTAAATTATAAATTCAGGAAACACAACTTTGTAATTGAGAATCTCCCCCTTCAATCCAAGCGTTTAGCACAAAAATCGTGTCAAAAAATTGAGGCAAGAGACTGAGGCACGAGTAGAAATGAGGGAAGATGAGAGGTAGAAGAGACGAGAGGTAGAGAAGAAAATTGGAAAGTTCTAAATTGATTTTTATGTTTTTGCTTTTTAAGTACTAGTTTTTTTTTTTAAAGAATTTTTTTTATTGGGTTGGGTGGGGTTGAGTTTTAATGGATAATACAAGACCTGAACCGACCCAATCTAAAATTTAATTTCTTAACCGAACCCAACTCAACTGAACTAAAAAAACCAACTCAAACTTGATCGATTTGAATTAGTTATTGTCCAGTCCCACTTGCCAGATGCAATTGGAAGGTTTAGTTAAATCGGTGCTCAGGAAAGTTATTTCGAAGCAAGTGACATGCCATGTATGTTACATTCAATGCATATAAATCATCAAATGTACGTAGATTGGAAACTGCAAGTTCATGCATGCATTCTTCTATTTCATTCAATTTGCATGCAATTGGTGTTAATTGTTAAAATATTTGTTTCGATTATCTTGTTGGTGATAATGTGTTCATTATTAAAGTTATAATTAGGATGCACATCTTAATTATTGCACATGTAAAATGTTCTATTTAATTAATTGAGAATCATGAAAGTGTGTGTACAGCCATTAGTATCTATATTTGCCATTACCCTAACAATTATGTCCATTTATATATAATGGCGACCTTTTAGCAACCTGCCTTTATCAAAAAGTTAAATGCGTCACTAACGAGCATGCATCTTGTTAGACTTAATTGAGTACTTAATGCTGTATTATATTCTAATCACTTGATATGCTAAATGTCTTCAGTAATTGCTCTAATATTTTTATTTTTGATAAAAAAGCTAAATGTCTTCGGCAATTGTTGTAATTGAAAAGGATGGCTCACGTACCGATATGAAGAGAGCATGACATTGGCAAACTGGTTTTAAAGGGAAAATAAAGAAGGTAATTATGCTTTTATATGATTTTGACGTGACCCATCTTGGTGTTCATTTTTATGATGCAATCTGAGAAGCGTCCTTGGAGAATGCCATATTGCCACCCATGCTACATCGTGAGAACATTTCCGAAGGCATATTTTGTCTTCTCAATTAACCCCTCAACATTGAGCAAGTATATATGATATAAAAAAAATGTGCGAAAAATGTTTTAGGCGATGTATTCTCGATTACTTTTTTTTTAAACACCGAGACTGCATTTGGGGTTGATTAATGATAACAGGGAAAAAACTAGTGGATTAAAAATTTAACATTTCAATGTTTTTACTACTATGTTGAAACTGACGTTACTTGTGTCACGGTCTCTATCGAATTAATGGCTTTAATATATTAGTAATCCCAAGTCAAAGTCTCCTCATTTTAGTTTGTGTTGGAAAAATGAATATAGATCAAAATAAATAAAAGTTGGATTAAAGAAACGGGATTTAAAAAAAAAAAAAAAATTATTTTATACCATGCGG
>CAIGRF010351828.1:0-14531 GCA_903798235.1 Fraxinus ornus | reverse complement strand
GCGTGGTGACATCCTTGGCGTCCTAAAATCAGGTAAGTTTAAACACGACTTCAACTTCATCAGATCACGTTTTTCACCATTTAACATAACAGAACATTGGGCTGGACTTCAATCCAACTGGGCTAGCAAAAGGCCCATGGTCATTGCATCATTGTGCCAAAATTCTCTTCACCATCTTTAAGTACTCACAAATTCGTAATGCATTCTTATATGTTCGCAATCATCATAAAATATAGTCGGATCACATGTAAGAATATGTGAAACGAATTAGGAATATTAATCTTCATAATTGAATTGTGTTGTCAAATTTAAAGATTTGGGGTTAAAAGGGATTGATACAAGGGAATTCAGAATTCTAGTACGCTTTTCATAATCAGATTTTCATACACTTATATTAATCACAACTTTTCATTGATTTTCATTAAGTTAGGTTTTATATTCATAAGTATATTAGTTAGTGAAAATTTAATTTTAGAAAAATCATCAATTTCTATAGTTTCAATAAAAATTAAGTTAAGTCGAACTTAAACTAATACAATCTCTCTGTGAGTACGGTGTTTGGACAAAATCCATTTTTCTACTTGGTAAGGATCTGTATACACGAGAACATTTTCGTAGAAAGAGGAAGTGAATGAGCTTTTGAGCACAAATATCAATTTTCGCAAGTCCTCGACTGTCGACTAGAATAAAAATAGGGTTTCTAGGACGCGCACGATATAAATACGGTTAGTAATGTTTTGAGTATTATAGTGCACTATCATGAAATATTGAACATTTTACGTTAAATTTACAGTAAACATTTTTCAACGTCAGTTGAATGAATTTTCTTGGCAATTTACTTCATAATGAATTATACATATTATGGTCTGTCTCTAATATTTTTAAAATTTAACTATATGTAACGGTTTATGATTTATGGAGCACTCTTCTTTCACTCTCCATATACTGAAAATATATTTTACAACAATCAAATGAATTTTCCAAGCACATTTTCACAAGTAAATAATTAGTCGACATTTTTGGTATACATTAGTTTATTCATTTTCTGAAAGAAAATTTGTAGGCTTAGGAGTCGAAAACTTTTTTTTTTTTTTTGTATGAATGATTAATGTGTGGGGTTTTGTTTGAATAAGATAATATTTGCCGATTTAACAAGTTTCATTAAATCCAGCTTTCCTATAAGTTAAAACGGATAGAGTACACCCCTTCGGGGGTTGTCGAATTGATAGAGCAGGTGAACGTGAAAATCGAAAGTCACGAGTTTGAATCCCCTGTCAACACTTCCTCGTCGAGCTAGTCGCACCGGGTCTGTCTAGTGCCGTTTATATCTCCCGTGTGGTTTGCGGGCTACTGCATATGGAGCGAAGTTTACTCAGTACGCACTCACGGGTAGCGGGTTCCTACGTCAAAAAAAAAAAAAAAATTGTAGTCAAATATTAAAATTCTCTAAATTTGTTTTACGTTTTTCTTTTCTTCTTAATTAACAAGCACTTTTTCTATTGTAGTCAAAATACCTTTGTCCCCGTTTGGTGATGATCAAAATTAGATTTTTAATTGATTTTGATAAAAATTGGTGAAATATGTGGTTAAAAAGTTGTGGATCTCATAAAATATGTGTTAAAATTAATTAAACATGGATTTTATTTAAATATTTTGAAAAACTCGCTGAGTCGCTGCATAGCTTTGTTACCTTCCGGCTTCCGGAGGAGTTATATGGAAACATTCGGATACGCGCCAAAAGCTTGAATTTGACTTCAACAAATCAGTTTCCTTTCACAATTCAACTTCCATAACTCTATAAATATCCCTCTTCCTCTATCCCTTTATTTCATAAACTAATTCTCTCAATATCCCTTCATCGTAACTTCTTCGAACTCGTCGAAACACGTAATTTTTTGTTTTTCTGGGAGTGCAATTGTTAAAATCAAGCAACAATGTGGACATCAATTTTTAGTTCTTTTGATGCATACTGCGCAGAGTCTTTGGGCCACAAAGTTGGCGTTTCTTTGTCTCCTCCTAAAGAAGATGTGCAGCAGAAACAGGGGAAGATTGATGGGGAGAAGAAGGGCAAACAAGTGAATAATCGGTCACAGGAATTGAAGAAATTGGAAGATCAACGCCAAAGGAAGCCCAGATTCGCACCTGAATTCGATGGCCTTCACTGTTTTGAGACAATTATTCTTTATTAATTCATTTACTCTTTGGTTGATGATGTGGTCTAATACCCAATTTTTGGTATATCATTATTAATACAATATTCTTTATTCTTGATTATTTGATATTTTATTGGTTGATCTATTCTTCTTGTTGGTTTAAGCTTTGCTAATAACTTGAAAATAATTTAATATACTTTTAAACGCTATCAAACATGTTGTATAGTTTGGATAGAATCCATATAAGAATTACAATGTTTTTAAGCAGAAATTATAGTTAAACCGATCAAGATTTCAGCAAGATTTTGTTCAATTTTTTGGGTTTGTACATGTCCATTATTCGTGCAATTGCCAAGAGAACCCTGGCCATCTGGTGGTGCCCCCTATTTGTGGGTGTTTGGCCTGGCCCATCTCTACTTGAAGATAGAGAGATCGGTTAAGAGTCTTGAGAGATTTGTTTTGTAGCTTCTTACTTTGATTATAATAAATTCTTCGCCTCTGATTTAGGGGTTTTCCATGTAATTCTTGTGTGATTCTGTTTCATCTTATCAATTTTTTTTGTCTTTGATATTCATAACAAATGGTATCGAATTTATCATTGAATTATTACAAATTGGCTCATTTTCTAACAACTTATTAAGATTTATGTACCATTCTGTTAGCTGATAAAGGAACAAGTATAGTATGACAATATAAAAATCAAATAAGAACACAAGATTTACATTGTAAAAATATATTACAGACAGAATATGAGAATATATTAATATCAATAATAGAGGATTACAAATTATTGTATAAAATGTAAGGATTGATTTTTCTAAAGGTTTACTCCTCATATATATATAAGTCTATACAATAATCGAGTATATGAGATAAAATAAGATAAAAGTGCAAATAAATTTTTTCTTAGATAAATACTATTGCTTAAGCTACTGTCTCATGGTTATCAATCGGTGACCGATCACTCGAGCGATCGTCTCGCTGACATCAAGCGTCAAATCTCCTGTTCTAGGTGCTCGAACGAGACCAATGTGCATAGCGAGTGCCAATTTGTGTGTTCCTTGTCCTTGCGCGATTTCTTCTTCTCCTATTGCAAGTTGGACTTATTCAAATGTTCTTCGAGTCCAACACAAATTCTGATATTCCAACATAACTCCGAAATTGAATTATAACTAGAATTCACAAATAGACTGCAATTAGAATTCTCAAATCAACTTCAAATATAATTTCAAAAAGTTTTCCAAATAGAATTCGGGTCACGTCCTAATTCTAACAAATCTCCACCTTCAACCGAATTCCATTGTAATGAGAAAAATTTCAGAAAAAAAAAAAAATCCATTTGGAGACATATTTCACTGTAAGAAATAAAACTTAACTCCTCAACAAAAAATCCCCCAATAGAAAAATTATCCACCTCTTCCAAAAGAGCCCAACTAGGGCAAATTCAACATATTGAAATCAACTTAATCCAAGCATTGCTCGGCATAATTACCTTAGGCATCAAAGTTGCTCTAATTATCCCCACAAGCAACAAAATCACAAATAATTTAATTTTTATCAAACATGGCATAAACATACTTTGTAATAGATTCAACACAAAATGCTTCTAGAGAAAGTTTATTTGCTAGACTTAACATCTTTGATTGCACGTAAATCATGAGCAACAAAATTAGTTTTACCATACTTTTGTAGAGGCTTAATATCTTTTTCGGGTTTGTTTCTAGCAATTGAATACAATGACACCATTGGTGATGGTGGCAAAACAACATTACCCATAACTTCTGTACTCGATTGAGATGTATTCTTTAATATGGACCATAAACCAAACTCCAGTGGTACTGAACCAAACTCAAATCCACCCAAGTCCTTAACTTCCGTTGATTAATATTAAAAATTCTGTGGAACCAAGCAAGACATATAACCGAGACATTTTATGTCCCTTCAACACAATGTGGGCACCTTTACTAACTTTGGAACTCCTCCTGCACAAGTGTACATGAACCATTTTGAATAAAAATACTTAAGGAGATAAGATTTATTTTCAAATCAGAATCATGTCTCACACCATCAAGTGTCCTGATTGTTCCATCAAACATCTGAATTCCGATCCTTCGAATACTAGTTATCCTACAAGGTGAGTAATTTTTCATTACTAAAACACCTTTGGTAACTATTTCATATGTTGTAAACGAATCCCGATTAGAACACATATGAAAAGTGCAAGCTAGATTAAGAATCCAATTCTTGTCAGGTTTGGAGTTACCTTCAGAAATAACTAAAAGTTCTCTATCTTTGTAGGATTCTTATGCAATTCCGACTTTACATGAAGTTTCTGATGGTTTTTCATTATGATTTGTAGCAGCTAATTTTTTCTTCTTCTGCAACTTATAACAATCCTTCCTAATGGTCCCCATTCTTTTGCAATAATTATAGACTATATTACTGTAATTAGACATTAATCTAGCCCTCACACAACCACAATCAGCAATAAGATCATCTCTGTGAGCTTCAAATCCAACAAGACGCTTCATCTTCTCATTTGAAAACATAGCATCATAAACTTCTTTAATAATGAGAATATTATGATTGTTGTTTCTGGAGTATTAAGTTGCTCCTTCAAACCAATCTGACAGTATTACCTGAACCAGCGTAACACAATGATCAACTCATAAACCAAACTCCAGTGGTACTAAACCAAACTCAAATCCACCCAAGTCCTTAACTTCCCTTGATTAATATTCAAAAATTCTGTGGAACCAAGCAAGACATATAACCGAGACATTTTATGTCCCTTCAACACAACGTGGGCACCTTTACTAACTTTTGGGACTCCACCTGCACAAGTGTACATGAACCATTTTGAATCAAAAATACTTAAGGAGATAAGATTTATTTTCAAATCAGAATCATGTCTCACACCCTCAAGTGTTCTATTGGTTCCATCAAACATCTGAATTCTGATCCTTCTAATACTAGTTATCCTACAAGGTGAGTAATTTATCATTAGTAAAACACCTTTGGCAACTATTTCATATGTTGTAAACGAATCCCGATTAGAACACATATGAAAAGTGCAAGCTATATTAAGAATCCAATTCTCGTTAGGTTTGGAGTTGCTTCAGAAATAACTAAAAGTTCTCTATCTTTGTAGGATTCTTATGCAATTCCGACTTTACATGAAGTTTCTGATGCTTTTTCATTATGATTTGTAGCAGCTAATTTTTTCTTCTTCTGCAACTTATAACAATCCTTCCTAATGGTTCCCATTCTTTTGCAATAATTATAGACTATATTACTGTAATTAGACATTAATCTACCCCTCACAACCACCATCAGCAATAAGATCATCTCTGTGAGCTTCAAATCCATTAAGACGCTTCATCTTCTCATTTGAAAACATAGTATCATAAACTTCTTTAATAATGAGAATATTATGATTATATAAGATAACGTCTCTAAATGATATATATGAAGCGGGCATCAACACAGTATTATCAACCCTAAATCCCCTTCATCATACTTGACCTCTCAAGTATCTGAATCGAATCAGTGACGATTTCCTTAAAGACAGCTAGGTGATCTTCCAATGATGTACTTTCTGTCATACGATGAGAATACACGCGTTGCTTTAGATACAATTTGCTGGTTAGACTTTTTGTCACGCATAACTGCTCCAATTTCAACCATAATGCAATTACGATTTTCTCTTTTAAAACGTCGTGAAGAATATTATTCAAAAGTTAAAGATCTATATGTGATAGGACATTCCGATCTTTATGATTTGAAATACTACGGTAATTCAAATTTGGACATATTTAACTAGGTTAGCCAATGACTAAAAACTGAATAAATAAATCACTAAAACCTAAAGCAGGCATAATTTTCCATTTTACTTTCATGTTTAAATCTGCAAGGAAATAGAGAAGCACAAGTACGTAATGGTACTAAAGAGAAAACAAGTTATATTGAGCAACTGTTTCCATTTCCTCTTAGATATCCTTCTCTCCAGGTTTAGTTTTCTAACAATGGCTTGTGAAACTTCAGGACAGTAACAAGTGATATCAGAGCTAAGATTATACAGTTCTTTGGAGAGCCAGTTCGATTTCATATTAGAGCGAGATTCGATCAACTCAATTCAAGGTTTGACTTTTTGTGATGTCAACTATGAAATATGATATTTCACTTTTAGATCGAAACACAGATTTTTGCTTTGGCAGATAAAAATGCGAGCAGTACTTGCTCAAATGAATATGGATGATGCATTGTTAAAATTTGACAAAATGTTCTCAACTTGGTCTATGGATGAAAGACAACGTAAGGATCGAAATGGACTGTAACATGGACAAATTTTGACAGAAGCAGTTAGCCTCTTGGTGCATGTTTGGTTTACAGTAGTATCAGAACGAGATTTTAGCTTCTTTTTTTCACTACTATTCAAAATTGTTTAGTACATCTTGTCAAATCATGTCAAAAGTGACTAAATCAACATGTAATTGTTGTAAAATCCTGATTCCTTGAAGGATCCTTTTTATATTAACACAAGGAGGCTGTGGTTTCCTTTCTGGTGCTGTTCGTATGATTAAATCAATCCATAACCTATAACTTTTGATTCTCTTTTCCTGTTACTGAAAAAAATAAAATATGTTCATTGTTGTTGCTCAACTTGATTCTTTGTTACTTTCATTTCCACCAGAACGTACGATGTTTTTGTTGCAGTTATGTGTTACTCATACAACACTTAGCCATCATCGGAATTTCAACGAAATCAAATATTTATAATGTCTCAACATCAATCATGCAACATGTACATTCTACTTGACATTAAGTTTAACATTCTAACACATGACATCCATCATCTCCATTGATTTTTACAAGAATATTTCACATCAATGGCCAGATTTTGACACATACAGGGATGTCAAAGATAATGTCAACAAGGAATGTACATATAACTTAATTCATCTCCACATCTTTTACGAGACTACTATCTATTTAGAGAGATGCTACTCGGGCCCCACCCCCTTATGAGAGGTTGTCATCCATTGTTGTAACTCAAAATTGTACAAGCAGAATTATTCATCTATTTAAAGATTTGACGAACGCAACTACATTGTCACGTCCTGACACAAGAAGAGACGTAGACCTGCAGTGTTTAGGACATGATCTAAAGATAGGTTGTTGAAGAGCTAAATGCAGTATCGTAATAATCAGGCACCGGGCGTGCTAGGAAAGGGGCAGACGACATCGTTTTGACAGGGCATTTTAGAACATTATAGGTAGTTGAAAAACTTGTAAATATCTTAAATATTTTAGTAGAAAAATCTCTTTTCACCAATCAAGCACAGAGAGCAAAAGTTGTAAAGAGCTTTTATACAAGTTGTTATGGAAAACAGTGCTTACTTGTCCTCAATTGAGACTGACTTGACTAAGACTAAAGAGTAAGTACTCAAGCATATCAACTGAGGGGGATTTAACTAAGATCCCCAGAAATAGAGATCAAGTAGTCGAGTATCGTACTATATACTACAAGGATCGAGTTTGTGACAGCATATCCGCATTAAAGCATGTACGTAAAATCCAAAGACTTCAAAACAATGATGCACTGTGCATGCCAAGCCATATGCATGCAGTCACACCGAAAGGATAAAGAGATTATACAATTATTTTGTCTCCAACCATGAATAATATTGCCACTTTCAATGACAGACGTGATGATAAAGGAAAGGTCACAATGTATAAAAGGAATTACTTTTTAACACCCAAGTGACACTCTGGGAGACAGAATTGCCACTTGACAATTCCGTATTGGTTGGTGGAAAAACTGTTTCTTGATTGATTTTTCCGTCAACCAATTGTGATTTGCCATTTGGAAATCCTATCACTTTGGATGTCACCTTGAGTGTTACTATAGCAAAACTCAGTCGGATCAAATTACATGTACCTAATTTTCTACATAATGGATTATCGAATCGACAAATGGCGACCCCCTATTGGAGGGGGCTTGTGGGCCCAGGCGCCCCCCAAATAATGAGCCGCCACTTGTCGGTTCGATAAAAAGTTTTGTAAAAAATTATGTACAACGAGAATAATCCAACTCAGGAAGGAAAGGGTCACATGAGAAACCACTTATAATTGATGGGGGTAGACCAACTCTTCCCTGATTGAAGGGCACAATTCTGAAAATAAATTTCGATACAAATCATATCGTTACTATTTCAACGTTTATGCAGTTGACTACAAATTTTGTCGGCCAGCATATATTTTATAGTTAATCATCGTACTAGAAAGATTGTATGGTATAAAAAGAAACTAAAATCTCAATTATTGTACTATCCAATTCTATTCACTACTATGTATCAAACTCCGTAGAGTAATGATGATTGAACATGTTCAAAGACAGTAATAAAAAAACAGATTGACTTGACAACACCTATTTAGGTTTTTTTTCAAACTGTCCAATCATGCCTCGAGACATGTCTTCCCCTATTTTTGAGCTTGTTTTTAAGCCAGTTTGTATATCATGATTGAACTCTATATTGTGTGCAAAGTTGAAAAACAGGAGTGGACATATTTATTTCCCAACTCCAATTGATGGGAAAGGCAATTGACTACACTATTTGTTAGCACTATAAAAAGTGTTAACTTTGCTTTCAATAATTGTAATAGTCGGGTCCCTAAGATTCCTACTAATTATCGAGTTAAAACAAAATTTTCAGCTATAGGGTATCATATATTTACGAGTTTGAACAAATTTCTTGTTTGAGCCCATTTTTTTTCAAAAAAGAGTATTTTGTAATAGTGTTATGATGAAAAATGTGTGGTTAAAAAATAAGGAAATTTTTTTGGTCTCTGTGTAATTTTTTTTTTTTTTTAAAAAAAAAGAATGTGTGGCTGAAATGATGTAAAATAACCGTTTAAAAATACATTTTGATGAAAAAAATGAGGTTCAAACAAGGGCTGAGTATCATTCCATAAAAAAAATAATGCATATGTACGTATATCACTTTTTAAAATCCTGTTTGGTAACAATTAAAATCTAATTAAAATTGAAAATATGACCGTTATTATGTCCTACCCGTCTAATAAGTCAACAATAACGACTAATTTTTCAATTTTAATCCGATTTTAATCTCTACAAACATGCTCTAAATAAGTGTATTATCTAAAAGACCTCATTAATTGTCTATATATAAACAAGTATAGGCAATATGATTTAGAAATTATTTAGCCCCGTTTGGTCTTAATTTTTTTCATCAAACTCATTTTCAATCATATATTTTATGGGATCACAATTTTTATTAATTTTTTAATCACATATTTCACCGTCTTTTATTAAAATCTACTAAACGTCTAATTTTTAGCTAAATCAAACAGGGGCTTTAGTGTTTAAAGGTGAAATTATTAATTAATCCACTTATCTTTAAAGTGAAGTATATTCTTGAAATTCATGAGTGCAATTTCTTATTTACCCTCGGATCTTTCCAACTTCCTCAAAAGCAGAATAATTTCTGCCTTTTGGACTTAAGCCCATCATTTCCACACCACTCCTCTCCTTTAAAAAGTAAACAAGCAGGGTTTAACATAACAATTTTTTGTCTATCAAAACTGAGAATAAGTAACTTATTTTGATTAGGAGTGAGACTTATTTCAAAATAAGTAATTTTTTCATAGAGGTTATAAGAAACCTCATCGCTTCCACTCCCTCCTTTCCTTGGGATATCAAAACTCTCCCTCTCTCTCTCTGCAAATGTCTCAGGTCAATGAAAAATCCCCCAAACATTGTGCTAAAAAAGGATTCAGCTTCAACAAGTATCACAAGAAACTCTTCTATGCTTTCTCTACATCTCTGCTAACAATCCTATCCCTTATCTTCATTGTTTGGCTCGCTCTACACCCCACAAAGCCACAATTCTCCCTACAAGACACTAATATCTATCAACTCAACCTCTCAGGTTTGAACCTGATCAACTCTACTATTCGTCTCACTCTCTCATCCAACAATCCAAACAAAAAAGTCGGGATTTACTACGACGTGTTACAAGTATATGCATCTTATAAGGGTCAAATAATTACTCGCGAAGCTTCGCTCCCACCTTTCTATCAAGGGAATGAAGAAACAAACCTCTTGAGTGCGTCTTTGGCTGGAAATCAGTTACCAGTGACTCCATCCTTCGGTTATGAAGTTGGTCGTGATCAGAGAATCGGAAAATTTGTTTTGACTCTGAAGGTAATAGGACGGCTTAGATGGAAGGTCGGAACTTGGGTTTCCGGGAGGTATAGGTTTAATGTAAACTGTGTAGCTATTTTGCCATTCAATTCCATACCATCAGGCCCCTTGAACTCTAAGCAAGGGACAGCGTGTTCTACTACTGTTTGAACTATAATCAGCTGAAAGTCTGAACTACTTAAGAAGTATTGAGTTATAGCTAGGCTTGGAAGTTACAGTGTAAATTGCAATTAAAAGTATGTTTAAAATGGTATTTCTTGCCTTATCTTTTGTTTTTCATCGAAATAGTTTGTTTATCAGATGATATAATTCAATATGGTTTTTAAGATTTAGAATTTAATTTTTACTACTGAAAAAATTCAACACGTACACTAAATTTAATTATCGCAAGTTCTGGTGAACATCTTACGTGCTTTTAAAAAAACCTTTTAAATGTTATTTTTCAGGTTAATAATGAGATGTAGACTTTCAATTTCAATACTAGCTAATAATTTTCTATGAATTGCTTGAGCTCCTGTAACCAGACAAGCAACTGGGAATTCCAACTCTCACAACCATAATCCGGGGCAAATTTGTTTGGTGCCTGTATTTGAACCCAAATGTCATACTCGAGCACTGAGTATAGGCCGTGTTTGGCCCACCTCAAATTATTCACAACCAAAAAATTAATATTCATTTCATAGTGACTAATGGAGGCAGAAAGCAAGTTCATAAGCACGTCTTGCATCTGATCAGGTGCCTAATTGGTATGGGGTATTAGGCAGTACCGGAAAGTGTAAAATGTACTAGATTATTTTTCTTTTTCATTACATTTAAGCCTCAAGTACACAAACTTTTTGACAGGATTTGTACAGGGTGCTGTCGTGGAAGCACCCTATTGGCCTGCTTTTTTTTTCTCCTTCCAATGCAAACCCGCCAAGTGTTTTTCTTGTCAAATTTCTGTTGAAAATGCCTGTACTTACAGCATTGTTCTTTTCATTATTATCTATCAAACATGCCATAAACAGCAACCATACCAGATGGTTGAGTTCCAACCTAAATGGAGATTTACATAATATATGAAAGTTATCCATGTAACTGTGCAGTAGTTTGAGAGACTGAGCTCTTCATCGTTTTAAACTCCCACAACAGAGGTTCACAATTTCTAGGTTCTCAAATGCACAAGTTACTATAACCAAGAACTTGGACCACTGATTCGGCCTAACGAACAAAGCAATGAGTTCATACAATGAGAAAAATTCTTGACACCCCTCACCCTCTATTATGAGGCTACTTTTCTCATCAACTTCTGCCATCTACTAAACAAGAGCTAGCCTCAAGTCCCATGCAACAGTGATCTATTTAACAGCATAGAGATCCCGACTTATCTCATGGATCGGTTCTCTTATTCTTTTAATTTTGGGCTTCAACTTTAGTTTGGATAATCAAAATAGGATCCATATGGGGTTTCAAACCCACCCAAAACATATACTCTTCTCAACGATCATCCTAACCTCGTTTAAGGTAGAACTGGATTCTAGGTGGCCATCAAAGCTGGCGAAATTGACAAGCAGTGGCGAAATTGACAAGCAGCAGCAGGTAGCAAGAAACAACATACAAAATTGGAACAATTTGTTCAACAAAATCTGTTCGTATCAGAACAATATGAATGGGATTGGTCTGACCTCTTGCTCTCCTGATGCTGACATATGCCGTGCGCCTTGCATTACCAGAATCCATGCTGTATATTTAAAAGTAATCATGCTATATGTACATCATCTTTTACACCTTCCTTTATGTTGTGTCACATGGCAAAACCACGTTGGACAGTTTAAAAACAAAAAACAGTTTTCCCCCCACAATTTTCAAAAAACAAAGGCAATGTCAAAAATAATGTAAAGGAAGGAGTATAGATTTAGCATTATTGATTTAAAAGAGGTTGACCTCGTTGTTTCTATCATGTACATGCCGCACCCCTTTCTCCCAGCAGAGACAAAGTAAAACCGGTGTCAACAATTCCTCACCGAATAAAGGACTCGTTGCGGGAGCACTGACCAATCAAAATCACTATAATAGAAAAGCACTGTGGATTCAACTACTCTAGTACACATGGAGTATATTCTTGAGATACATTCCAAACATAATTCTGTTGTAATCTATAAACTCAAAACTATAACCTTGGCAAAAGATTCAAAATGTAGTCGCAATGATAATGTATAAATGCTTTATCGGGGAATCAAGAATCGACGAAGGAGAAAAATAAGGATGATGTACACACGGACAATACCATCAGCATAAGCTACGATTCTCTAACACACCAATGCTGGGCTAGAAGCCCGAAACAATGATAATGTCAAAATAAAATTCAATTTCCCTTGATAACATTCCCTTCAAAGAATCCCTTCTGCAATCATCATTCACTTTCGAAGAAAGTGAGGAAGAATTTTAACAAAATTGAAAGAGGAGTTATGGTTTCTTTCTTCTCGTGTTAATGAACAACTATACTTTTAGAGTTTCAACATAAATATTATCATCTCATAAACTCGTGTTCATATAAAAATAAAAAAAATAAAAATAAAAAATACAGAACTATTACTGTACATTGTAAAATAAAACTAAACAATATCCAAAACTCAAGCTGAAATCGGGAGTTTGAAACTCACCTCATCCAGCAATTAAATGTCAAACCGAATTAGAATCGACCCACTTCCAGTAATGCTTTTTACAATGAACTGCGCTATCTGCAAGATTCCTCCCATCAAAATCCCCGTACTCCTCCACCTCCTCTGTACAAAACTCGCCTTCCGGCAACCACTCCACCTCGGCATCCACTGTATGCAACAGATAACAAGCCGGCAATCCCGGGTACGATGCAGAAACTCTCTCCTCTACCTTCTTTACATAAGAATTCGGAACAAGTTTCACAATGTCATTATTATCATAACCATAATGACCAAAATTTTGAATATTCCCATTTTTAATAATGGATCCCAGCTCTTCCTCAACGGCCCGAAAGACGGCAGCCTCTACGGATTCTCCAGGCTTCATTTTCTCCGATAAGGGGCGGCACCGGGTGCGCACGTCACCGTTGGACAACTCCTGGTGTGATTCAACGAGGACTTTTCCGTCATTTCGAATAATCCGCACGATCACGACCTCGACGGTGCGGACGGGAGGTGTAGAATCAGCAAGCGAGGTTTCACCCTCAGAGATTTCAAGCCATAAGTTATGAACGTTCTTCGTTCCCGGCTTGACTCCCCACGAGGCGAAGGAATCGGAGGGAAGCCGCGGCTTGAGCCAATCCGATAAAGACTGAGGTGTGGCAAAGGGACGGTGGCCAGGGCTTCTCGGGGTTGTAGGGTAGCGTAAAGGGGAGGACATGGTGGGGAATTTGAGGAATCTTCGGGAGTTTAATGGGAAACAGATTTTGTTGTTGGGGAGAAAGAAAACGGAGGTTGGTTTAGGAGAGGAGAAGAGAATAAATAAAGAGAAAGCAGCGAAAATAAAGTCAGGAAGCGACGTCGTTTTACTAAGAAGGTGGTGGTGGTGAGACGGCGGTGGAGATGGTGGTTGTGGTGGTAGAGGTGGCGGCGGCGGCATGTCAATGAGGGATAGAGGTGAATTTAGGCCATGCCATCCACGACTTATGTTCGTTTTAAGGTTTAATTTGGCGGAGAATGCGAATAATAATAAGAGGTTGAAATAAGAGATCTGTTTAGGATTAGAGATTGGAGATTTTGGCATTCTACGATTGGCTACGAAATTTTATACATTTCTTCTAGATGGATTCTTCTTTTCTTTTGGAATATTTTTAGCATATTTAGGGATATTTTTCTATTATGGAAAATAAAAATCACTACAAAAAAAAAAAAAAGGACTAAAGAGAATTAGCACAGGAAAATAATTTTCTCCGCGACCGTGCTCACAGTCGCCCAACCAATAGCCGGGCGCCACGTAAGTGACAGGGCCGTGACAACCCTATTACTTTAAATTTATTTAAAAAAAAAGAAAAAAAAAAAAAAGAAAAAAGAGGAGCTGTCAAATAAAAACACCTTATGCATTACTAATAAATATAAATAAAATTTTATTATAAAATATATAAACTGTTGTAAATGGTAAGTTATTAGTGAATGATAATTGTACCCCTGCAACCCTAGATATTATTATCATAT
>CAIGRF010351746.1:1854-20096 GCA_903798235.1 Fraxinus ornus | reverse complement strand
CTATTTAGAACACTGATAAAAACATATAAACGAATATAAAAAATTTTTAGGGGAAAAATTAAAATTTTTTAATTTATTTTTCACTAATTATTTAGATCTATAAAATAAGGTAAAATGTTGGACCAAAGTTTTTTAAAAGAATATTTTTATAAATGTTATAAATGATTCATTAATTAGATAAAAGTTATTGCACACAAGTGAATACTAAAATATTTTGTGTTCAAGTGGTGAAGAACCCTTTATTTTTCTTAGAAGTCCAAAGTTTAATTCCCTTGGATTCAAAGAATTTATAAAATGATTTAAAAACCTAATCAAATAGGTCAATCGGGGTCAGGACCGGCCGGGTAAATCACCGGTTAACTCGATCAAAACTCGATTTTGATCGAATCAAGTGCATTTCTATCAATTTAATCTATTCGGCCTGGTCAAGGGTCTAGGTCGTCAGTTTTCCAGCCCGGGCCGGTTTTTATAACTATGGTTCAAACAAATACAACAAATTTTTGAATATTTTTACATTTATGTTAAAAGTGATTTTTAGAGAATNTTTGAATATTTTTACATTTATGTTAAAAGTGATTTTTAGAGAATTGTGATTAAAAATAAGTGAAAATTATAAGTTTATGTACAACATTATTTTATTGAAAAAGTGTGTGATTGAAAATGAATTTGTATAAAAAAGAGAATGTTTGAAAATGGAGGCCAATCAGAGGCTAAACTAAAAATAGTTAAATCTTTTGGGGAATAAATTAGATATATATATTTTAAATACAAAATTAAAATAGGAAAAAAAAATTCAGGGTGACCCCAAATAAATACCGAGATTTTATTCCTAAGTTATTAGATATTTGGGAGAAATTTCTCACAAGAACTTGAAACCATATCTAACAACAATTAAATGTAATTAATTCTACCAAAAAAGGAAATAATTTACTGTGATTATATTCACATCACACTTTTTATTATTTTCATTTCATTTAAATTGAACTTGGAGTCCTCAACTTTTGATCATTATAACACTTATGTCCCTATTTTTTTCGTTGAACTCTTATGTTCAACATTCTTGAATCGATATATCTCATTCTTGATGATGGTTACTTTCAAAAAAGTTTACATTCATTACTTTTGTAAAACATAATAGACAAATATGTCATTTTATGCCCTCACAACAGACTTTTTTTGACGAAACACTCATTCAACTATTCAAGATAAGATTAATTAATTAAAGAAAAGTGTAGGATAAGAATGCATAAAAAAAAAATTAATGACTTATGTGTCACAGTGACCAAAGATTGTAGACCTAAGTAAAATTAAAATATAGTGCAAATAATAAAAATTTTGGTTTAAATATAATTACCCAAAACTTTAAATTATTGAATAGAGCTCCTGATGTAACGGAAGCTTATAAAAAAAAAAGTAATAAATAAACAAATCTTTAAACGCTTACGAATGTCAAGAATGTGACAATATTTGAAACAAAAACTTCCTACGAATTTTATTATAATCAAAATCAACTAAGGCCATTAAGGCTTATAAGTTATAACTCATATTTAAAGCAATAACTAAAATCTAGATGATAATTAAATTTCTAGATGCTGATTAACTCTATATAATGATGAGATTTATAGATAATGATTAACTCTAAATGTAATTAAAATCCTAATTTCAAGTTATTTAGATTTGAAGGTTTGAATAATGCTTATGACAATTTAAAAGGCATTCACTCCCCTTTCAAAAATTTACACAAACTCTCATATTCAAGTTTTCGAATGACGTCACCTCCCTTAACCACAATTTTTCTTATATTAGCATAAATAATAGTGGTAATGCTTTAAATACTCGTTGAAGGATAATGTAACACCTAAATTATCCTTTTAAAACTTCAAACTAATTCAACAACAAATTATTGCTCATATTATTGATTCTTCAAAAATAATTAACAAATTCTCTGATTTGAGATCTCAAAATACATTTACCTATGGTAAACTAATCAGCACAGTTCATTTCAATTTCCCCAATCAGAAGAGAGGATAATATTCTAATAGAAGTAAAAATACTAAACATTTCATTTTGACTATAAAATCAACCATTCTATTCAAGATATAGCAAAATGTTTAAGAAGTAAAACATATGTAGTCTTCATTTATACTATAGATCTTCAAAATTAATCAACAAATACTTTGATTTGCGATAGTCCAAATACATTTGAATATACCAAAATTGAAAAATTATAACGAAGTTTGACCCAACTAGCACGTAGGGGGGGCGAATAGGTGTATAATTCAGAATTAATATTTACCAATTATTATTAGCAACAAGACACTATTACTAAACAATCCAGATGAATTCACATGCAAATATTATCTTACATTGAATTACCACGGTTTGTATGATTGCAGAAATGTAAATAACACTACAAAATTGATGACAAAGAAAATCCCTCGCGGGATAAAAAAAAAAAACTCTAGTACCAAGTCAGTAAAATCCACTACAGACAAAGACTTACAATACAGTCCAAACTAGACAACCTCTAGACTACGTGTTTCTCACACCATGGACCTTTTGAAATTGTCTATCTCATGTGGATCACCAAGAACTCCTCATTCTTGTCGTCTTCCTGGACTTCGGTCTCCTCCCTGAATCCGTAGCACTCTCTAACAGCTATTTAGGAAGTGTGTGCTTTGATAATGTGGAATGATGTTTTCTCCAAGGTGTGGTCTATTGATTTCAAAGAATGGGTTCGTTATAGGATCTCCAAAGTTTGTTCTCTAGGTAAAATAATATGATCAACCACTATTTCAACGAAGTGGGGCTATTGTATTTATAGAGAGTAATTGGGGGTAGTATAGGATATATAAAACTTTTGAAAATAGCAAACTAGGGTTTTAAAGTAAACACCGTCGCTCAAACGAAAAGCTAGTGGCAAGAGACCGACATGTGCATCCCTCGAACGAAAGGTGAGCGACATTGATTTGTTTTGGACGCTCGAACATCAACTTGGCAACATACCAGCATAATTCCGAGGACTCTCTCTCCTTATTCCATACTTGAACCCAAAGACTACTAGTTCATCTATATAATATACCAATAGACTCTTTGGCTTTTATAACTCTTTTATTAACATTAAATTTGTCTAAAGTCATGACAATACAAGGAAACCTAACAAACTCTCTCTTTAACATTCTGTGATAAAAATTAAATATTACAAACCAAAGTAAAACATAACTACTACCCAAAATCCAACTGACGCAATTGATGTTTTCTTTTCTCTTTAAACATGTTTCCTAAAATCAACAACTCAAATACCAAATATAAAAGCTCGTGAAACAATTAAACAAATATAGTAATTGAGACACAGTAACATCATGCTATCTAGATTGAGATACAATATCTATGTTAATCAAAACACCAACTAAAATATTAATATCACAAAATATCAAAACTCAAAAAAGCTGAGCACTCAAAATGACATGGAATCTTCCCCTTAATACAAACTTACTCCCCCTTAATAATTACTCATTAATATCACAAAACATTAAAATTCAAAAAGATAATCATTCAAAATGATATGGAATGATGTGGAATCTCCGTCTTAATATAAACTTAGCCCCTCTTAATAATTACTCTCTCCCACTTTTTCTCACAAATGACGAAGGAAAAANTTCTTAAAAGAGCAACAACAATATACATGATAACTAAAAAATGCAATTGATAGCATGTATAAGTATAATCATTGAACGGTAAAATTTCCACATACTCAATCAAGTCTAAATGGAACAGATTGTATAAGTGACCCATGTGTATAAGATGACACTAATTCTTTGTTAGCAAGATGCTAAACCTTAAATTTTTAAGAAATGATATGCTAAATATCACTGCATAATGAGTATATTCCTCTATTAATGAAAATCAAACCTAATACAACTGGGGCCTACAAAATAATGAAACTTATCATATATAATTTTTTCTTTTTTTGCTCGAATTTAAGCATATGTAATTTTCTATTTTCATTTCTTGTGTGTAGACTCTTCTCTATTAAGCGATTAAGATGACCACTGTAATGAGTTTTAGACTGTAACTCCATGTTTGTTGACCATAGGATATCAGGTTTTGAGAAACCTTTGAGACTTAATTGCTCGAGTCAAATAAGCTTCAAAAAAGAGTATACGATGAATCAATTTTTCTTTTTAAGTTAATTAGTTAAAGGTCAATTCATGTTCAAGGTTACCTCACCAACACATGACTGTTATCTCAAATCTCACACATGCGGTCGAGACTCACCCACAAGATCTTAGCGTTTGCATTGCAGATAGCACATGAGATACCTCTATTAAGTACTCCATATCAAAAGCTTAAACAAAGCAATGAAAATTACACTACAGATCATTAATAGTACTCATACTTGATCAAAATAAACATATTCAAGCAAATTATATAATGTGTTGTAGTTTCAAAAATTCCATTTCCCTGTTTTTTTTTAAATTAAAATTTAAGAAATCATATAATGTGCTGTAGTTTTAAAAAAAAAAAGACGTATGCAATAATGAATGAACACAATGAAATTGCATAAGCATGCAACAAAATACTTGCTCAATGAGGTACACAAAAACTCTTACATTGAAGAGTACCATAATCAGATTGAAAATCTCTCATATCACTCTTCTTAACCCAGAAATTCCTAGAAGTAGAAGTAGAAGTAGTCATAGTCAATTATGTCAGCATCTCAATCAAATGACTAACCTGACTAGTATGGAAGTCAACCCTACTATAGATATCCTGATATCTGCTCATTTTTTTTTTTAAAAAATGTCATCTCGGCCTTATATAGTCTAACTCACCACAATTGAAACATGTAGGAATAAACCTGAACCAAAACTATATGGTTCCTAAGTAGGTTTTTGAGCTGATTGGTCCTATAATTTCTAGTAGGCCTCTGTCTTGAGATACATTTGTTCTTGGGTTTAGGATTTGCAACATACCTAGACTGGTTGATGGCAGGGACAAATGTGATTTTGGAAGTACTAACAGTAATATGATCAGTCTACTTATATCCTAAACCTCCTTATTCGTAGCAGGTTTCTTCAACCCTAAAAGATTATCAAGTTTCTGAGATCTACTCAAGAACGAATTAGTTGAGTATTGGATTTCTCAAGGTCGCTTGTCAGGGTTTTAACCTAAGCCTCTAAGTTCACCTTGACTAATCTTAAGTCACTAAGGCTTTTGGTAGACTCCTAAAGGCCATATATAAGTCTCTCACTTTCAAACTCAAGTTAATTAACTTTCTTAAGAATGACTTTATTTACCTTCTTAGTCTTAAGACTCTCCTTAAATAATTGACTATACGCCTTACGAATCTCTAAATCTTCCTTAAAGTCTTCCTGAGAACCCTCACTTTGTTCTAAATCCTCATCCTTCTCACTTTTTTTTATCAGATTCACTTATAACAATAGAAGCAAAAATCATATAGTTATGACCCTCATACTTGGACTTCTCACTTTGATTGTTCGAGTTAAACTAGTCATAAGCTAGAGTTCCATTAATAACTTTACCTTGGTTTTTCTTATTGTTAGGACACTCACTCCTATAGTGCCAAAACCTTGACACTTATGACATCTCACAAACCGTGATTTCTTTCTAGACTTACTGGGGGCACCTCTATTTCTCTACCAAGACTACTTCTTCCTAATCATTTTTCGAAAGTTCTTAACAAAATAAGCTATCTCTTTATCATTAGGGTTCTCCGAGTCAGTAGAGTCATACTCTTCATTCTTAACATTGTTCAAGGTTATAGACTTGTTATTTATAGGTTGAGATATGGTGAGTTCATAAATACAGAGAGAGATCTAACTAATTCTTGTATCTTAACTGTATCTAAGTCCTTGTTTTTCTCGATAGTTGTTATTTTAGGTCTAAACCTCTCTGGTCAGGGTCTAAAGACTTTTCTCACAATTTTTGTTCTCAAATTTTTCTCATCTAGATTGAAACTATAGTTTATTATATCATTTAACTTCACATAGAATTCATCGACTAATTCATCATCCTTCATTCTAATCTCTTCAAACCTGGTGATCAACATCTGTAGTTTTGAGTTCTTAACTATCTTAGTACTATCATGTGTGTTTTCTAAAATATCACAAAACTCTTTGACGGTCTCACACATTGATACTTCCCTAAACTCTCCAGTGGACACAGCCATAAATAGGGCATAAAACCTTTTACTACTTCAGTTACACTCAACTAGTTCATCTTAGTCCATAGGAAAATGTCTATTGGGGTAACTACATCGAAAACAGAAGTAGAGGAGCAATCCAACCTTTCTCAACACACACCCAGATTCACCCATCTATCGATTTTAGGAATGCTCTCATCCTAACTTTTCAGTATGCATAATTGCATCCATCAAAATACGGAAGCGCAGAAAGAGAGATTCATCTAGATTAAGTTAGGGTTAGAAATTGAATTGAGGCTCCGATACCAATTGAAGAATTATAACGAAGTTTGACCCTACTAGCATTTAGAGGGGGGAGGGGTGAATAAGTGTATAATGTAGAATTAATATTTACCAATTATTAATGGCAACAAGTCTCTATTAATAATCAATCTAGATGAATTCAAATGCAATTACTATCATACGTTGAATTACCACAGTTTGCTTAATTATAGAAAAGTAAATAACACAATAAAATTGACAATGGAGAAAATCCCTTGCGGAATAAAAAAAAACTCCTGAATCAAGCTAGTAAAATCCACTATCGACAAAGACTTATAGTACAATCCAAACTATGCAACATTCCAATAGACTCCTTGATTTTCATAACTCTTTTATTAACATTAATTTTGTCTAAAGTGATTAATCTAACATAAATAATTAACAAATTTCATTTAAGTTCTAGAACCAGAAGACAAAACAGTATTCTAACAAAAATAAAATAAAATAAAATAAATACACTAAACATTAACAGTATTCTAACAAAAATAAAAATAAAAATACACTAAACAGTTTATTTTAGCTATAAATTATCACTAGATACAAAATACTTAAAAAGTATGTCATTCATAGTATTCATTTCAAATCCAGTTGATCGATCATTCAACAATTTCATTTTCTTGCTAACTCTCCAAACTTATAAACATTTTAAAAATATAATTATGTTATTTATCATGTTCAAAGAAAAATATTTCCCTCTCAACTTTAAATTTCTTAGTACTTAATGAAATCAAAATTTAGAATCTCTCCATTTTGTATACCTAAATATAATTATTCAAATCAATCAAATGTTGAAGTATTTTTGTAGAATTAAAAGGGTATTTTAGGTATTACAATATTGTTAAATGGAGGCTTGTGTAATTTTTGAAAGGAAGGAGGTGTCTCTGAAATTGTTATAAATATTAGGAGAGGTATGCGTTATTCAAAAATTGAATAAAGGAAGTCTGTATGATTTTTTAAAAAAGAAGGGCGTCTCTAAAATTGTCATAAACCTTTTTTTTGGGTGGGGTTACGCATTCTTGAAGTAAGAAAGGTTTTTATGAGTTGCTTATGGTGATTTGTATTCGACATTTTTATCTTTTGTACTTTATTTCTTCTCCTGCTCATATGTTACGCTTTGAAAATTAATCAAGTGTATGTTTTGAAGTAGACTTTTTGAGAATATGTATTGTCACTTCGAGGAACTGATCACGGATTGATTTTCGCGATGAGATTGCCATGGGAGGTGAAAGGGGGATGAAAGGCCTCCCTCTTGTGGATGCAGGAGATGGAACACCCAAACCAAATTTTAATCTAAGGACTCTGTAATATTCTATTAAGGAATTGATGTCCTTGTAAAACTCGATTCTGTCCTAATTTATCTTATAAATAAGGAGTTCTGGTTAAGATTTATTATTATCATAAAAAAGAGAGAGAGAAGTTGGAGAAGACGATAGTATGATTTTTTTCTTGTAAACATTTTTTTTCATCATAGTAAATTACTACGGTAGTAGGAGAGGATGTAATCTTATATTGAAGCGAACCTCCATGAAACTTATTTGTTCTTGAGTGTTTTTCTCTTTGAATTGATTGCTCTTGGTGGAATAAAGTTGGAATTTATAATTATCAACATATATGTAGTTAAAAAATAAGAAAAATTATGGATTCACATACAAAATTATTTCATTGAAAGAATGTGATTGAAAATAAATTTTAAGAATCCGTACCAAATAAGGACTAAATTGTAGTCTCTTGGTGGAGGATAAAAACTTTTTTATAATATTATTGTCCGTGAGAAAGCTAACATGTGCACCAAAATTACGATAATTTTTTTCGAATTTTATCTAATATATATTTTGCTGTTGGTTTTGTATTTAGTTGTAAGTAAGCTATTGTTATTGGTGCAAAGAAAGGAATTATATTTGACATATGCAAGCACTTGGTATCTCATGGAATTACAGTGGTATTTGATTGCTAGAAATGATAAGATGGGTCTTGAAAGCTGTTGATGAGAAACTCAAAAAATATGGATTTAATTCGCTTATTTTGATATAACTATTAGTTACTCGAATCTCTATATTTTTTGTTCATTTTTTAAATGTTGGAGTTCAAGATTTTTTGTATTTTGACGATGCTAGTGGGGAGTGCTGACGAATGTGGAGGAGGTGGTGGTTTTTCATATGGTATTTAATTTTGAAAAGATTACATGTACAATAACAAAAATTACACATACAGTATGCTACGATTTCAAAAAATTATAATCATTGTAACTGGATTTGTTGGAGAAATTCTAATAATAGAAAAATAGAGTTACAAAATAAATAGGAAAATAACGAAACCAAACGGATTGAGGCACAAATGTCTCGCTTTCTTTAAGGATATTCAAGTCCTATGCAGTAGGCAAAGCCTATAACATAGTGTAGCAAAATTTCTTTATGATTTGTCCCCCCCTAAGATACAATATTCTGACTGTCTGCTCATGCAATTGAGCCCAGAACTCCATTCCCACCTAGGATATACAATATTCTGACTGTCTGCACATGCAATTGAGCCCAGAACTCCATTAAAAGAACACCCTTTTTCACTCAGTAATCCCTCAAAGAAAAATGAGTGAAAATTTAAGAAGGGAAGATGAGAAAATTGTGATTGCTGTGGTCATAAATGAATGATCAAGGATGATCCTATTTAGAGGCAAAATAGGCCACCAAATTAAAGAGGTATCATAAAACACATGAAGGTTACATGACCATACATATTCAGCTTCCCCATTTTCACTCTTCATTTTCCAAACCTCCAACCTCTTCATTTTCCAATTTCCTAACTTCAAAAACCTTAAAAACCTATTAAAAGAAAATGCAATGAACGAATTTAAATATTGAAATGCACCAACATTCTCACTCATTTCAACATAAAACAGACAGAAAGATTACCAGGCAAAGATGGACTATCATGCATCATAAATGGTGCTATGCATTGAACTTTCACTTAATGAAATAGAAACCTCTACTCCAATGTCAATAGTGTGCTTAGCATTGACTACTTAAAGGGAAATAAAGAATTATTGTCCACACATAACAATTTAGGCATTGACATGAGCTTTAATATCTAGCAAGTTATGACCTTGGGATAATCCCAGTTTCTTGAGAGTATTTGAGAATAAGGTCAATTCTCATAGAAAGCCGCCCCAGCTCCACACTCATATAGATAAAATCTATTAAGAATGCTCCTATAATATTTGCACCCCTCATAAGATCTATAGATCTCATTAAGATTTTTTAAAGAAAACTCAACCTCCAAACAACATTACAAGATAAATGCACTCACAACATATGGACGACAAGAATAAAATAAATAGTACATTTCTTGCGATCACCATACGATTCATTTTTCGTATTGAATCCAGTTTTCAGGATCTCTAATCGCGGGTTTGGTATCCTAATATATGGCTTTTGTTTATATAGGCTTCAATCCCATCCCCTTGATGTGTTCCAGTTGATGAGGTCTTTATTAATGGATCTGCAGGATTATCAAAAGATTTCACATAATCAGCATTAATAATACCATTGCCTAGATAAGATCTCACAGTGTTGTGTTTTCTCTTAATAGGCCTAGATTATCATTATAATAACAATTATGTACTGTGTCAATTGCTGCAGTGCTATCGCAATGAATTAGCATACATGGAACTGGTTTTTGCCACAAAAAAAAAAAATCACATGATAAATACCTTCACCAATTTGCTTCCTATGCTAAAGTTATAAGCTCAGCGCTTCCATGGTTGAATTAACAATAATGGTTTGTTTCTTAGATTTTCAACATTTAGCACCACCACCCAATCTAAAATATACCAATTGGTAGAGAGAAAATCTCGTGACAAAGTATTCTAATCGGCAGTACTGAATCCCTCCAGTACATCAGGATACCTTTTATAAAACAAATAGTAATTTTGGTGCCAGATAAATATTTCATTAAATGCTTTATGTCGTGCTAATGATCTCTCCCCAGCTTGTTAGTAAATCTGCCAAGTATTCCTACTACATAAGCAATGTCAAGTCTTGTACAATCGATTGCATAACACAAGTTTCCAATTATGCTAGCATTTTCATTTTGATTAATCACTTCATTTTATTTATTCACAGGAAACAAGTAAACACTGGAATAAAAAATAGTAGCATTCTTGCAATCGCAATAATTATATTTTTTCAAAACTCTGTCAACATACTGCAACTGATCAAGGAAAATGCCTTCACTTGTTTTTGCGATTTTCATACCCAAAATGAAATTAGCCTCTCTAAGATCTTCCATATTAAAATGGTTATAAAGCATTCGTTTTGTCTCAAGTGTAATATGCAAATTCGGATCAAATATCAACAAATCATCCACATAGAGACTAACAATAACATATGAATTTTCATATGATAATTAACCTACCTATTCCGACCGGGAAGAACAGGCCATTCGCCAGGGAGATTCTGAAATTGCGGAGGCTTGGTTTGATCAAGCAGCTGAGTATTGGAAACAGGCTATAGCCCTTACTCCTGGTAATTATATTGAAGCACATAATTGGTTGAAGATCACGGGGCGTTTCGAATAAAAGAAGACGCCGTTTATTTAGTTTATTAATTCTATTCTATTATTTATATATATATTTGTTAGAATTTATTGTTTGTTGGCCCCATCAGTCAAATAAAAAAATGGATAATTCCTTTGCTTTGGGAAGAGCCAATCAAAGAATTTCATTATATCCCTTCTAAGCGTTCTATTTCATCTGATATTTCGTAGGGATAAAAAAGGGATAGAGTCAAAAATATACTTCTTTACTTTTTTTTTTATTCAAAATTTTAGAAAACAAATTCTTTTTTAAAAACCTAAATTTAAATCTAAATTAACAACTAAATTAAATATATATACCGGGATGTCTCTTAGTAATGGCTGCTCGCGTGATTTGGAATAGAGTAATTCATATCATCTATGGAAAAGATAAAGCAGCTCTANGTTGAAAATTAGAGAATCCATCTTGTCATTTACAACCTTCTAAAATACAGCATCAAGTGATGTAAATGCTTCTTGTAAAGAATACGAAATCTTCTCAGAATTAAAGACATAGTGGTCAGGGCCAAAATCTGTTTCAACTCTAGCTCTTTTACTCTTCTAGGTTCAATTTGGAATTTTTCTAGGTTGGAAAAGAGAGTAGAAGAATTTGGTTCTGATTAATCCTTGACCTCCACTATTTTTGGTTTTGAAAAGAAATTTCTCTTTATGAAAAATAGCATCACCTGACTCAAAAATAATATTATTCAATGTCTAAAAATCTATAGGCTGTACTATTAATTTCATATCCAAGAAAGCACATGTGGTAATTTTAACACCTAATTTTAATATTTTAGGATCTGTTAAACTTACATAAGCTAAATAGTCCCAAACCCTTAAAAGCCCAAGTTTGGCTTATACATTTTCCACAGCTCAAAGTGTTATTTTTGTTTTCTTGTGGGGGCACCACATTCATCACATAACATCCAATTAAGATTGCTTCACCCCAAAGATTTGAAGAAGCACTCAACAAGGATGACATTTGTCAAATTAATCAAAGTTCCATTTTTTCTTTCAACTCCACAATTAGATGCATGTGAGTATATGGTGGAGTAGTCTCATGATTTATAAACAAAAGAATTAAAAGCAATAGAATCATACTCTCGACCTCTATCATTTTTAATTCTTTTGATTTTTCTATCAAATTATTTTCAACTTCTTGGAAGAAAAAAATGAATTTATCAAAAGTATTCACTTTTATTTTTCAATAAATGAACACGTGTGTATTTTAAAAAACCATCAATAAAAGTGATGGAATATCTATTTCCTCCACGAGTTAAAATTCCTTCAAATTTACAAAAATCGGTATGAATTAATTCTAACAATTTGATATTTCTTTCAAAACTCATATGATGCCTCTTTGTAATTTTTGCTTGAATATTGCATATTTCGCATTTTTTTTAGAAATCATTTGTCAATCTTAGGAGTAATCAATCCTAAACTGTTCATGATTTTCACATATCTACTATTTATATGATACAAACAAGCATGCCAAAAATTCATAGACGAAAACATATAAACAGAAGTAGATCTCAATATTTAACTTGAAAATTCATTCGCAAGCATAAACCTTACCCACAAATAAACCTTTATTGGTAATCACATATTGATCAGATTCCGTAATATGTCTAAAGTAAGCCTTATTAAGAAGAAAACTTGACATCAAATTCTTCCTCATTGATGGAGCATGTAAAACATCTTTCAAAGTAAGCATGCTTCCAAAGGTGAATTTCAGTTCAACCTCACCACTCCCAACAATCTTGGTTTTGCTGGAATCACCAAGCACGATGCTTTTCTCTTCCTTGAAGGGAGTATAGTTCTTGAATCATAGCAGACATGACTGTTAGCACCAGATGTTGTCCACCACCCTTCAACATGCTGTACTATGTTAAGATCTGTAATCATTGCCATAAGTGGCTCTTCGGTTACAATATCTAAGGAAAATATTATAGTTTTCGGAATCTGCAATTTCGAGCAATATGCCCACTTTTGCCGCAAACAAAACATGCATTATAAATTTGATTTTGAGAAGGGGGCCTTGGTTATTATTTTCTGGTTTGGGTTTCCTTGATTGTAAAATTTAATATTAATTTTCATATTTTCTTTCTTGGCTTAAACTGACTATTTCTAGGAATATGATTATTGGGCAAGCCACTATTTGCAGTAATTAAAATTACAGTCCAAAATGTCCATTGCTTTCTTGTGTCATTGGTGCATCTTGACCTCTAGCTTCCTCCTCTACACGGATGTGAGTGATCAAGTCTTCAAGTACGTCTGTTTCTACTTATGACGCATTGACTTTTGGAACTTTCTCTATGATTGCGATAGTTTTTCAATAATTGCCGCCACAATAAGGTTGTCTCCAGTTTTGATGCCTTCAGATCTAACCAATGCAACAATCGTTTGTAAATCTTGTACTTGTTCTGCCATGGATTTTTCATCCACCATTTGATAGCGAAAGAAGCGACTATCAGCATATTTCTTTGCATCAGCTTCCTCAGTATCATATTTACTCTGCAAAGCTTTCAACATTTTCTTTGCAGAGCAGTAAGTAGTATTGTAATAATCATAAAAATTATCTACTAGGCAATTCAAGATATAACACCGACAATTATAATCATCTCTATTTTTCTACCTTCCCTTGATGAACTTGAAGTTTCTCTTTGAGAAGACTAAGGTAAGGTAGGACTTTGCTCTTCTACCGCTTGAAATGGGCTCCCTTAAAATGGAAGGGATTGTTGAGATCTTCAATGTTGTGAATGGGCTTTTCAGGTGCTAACTTAATTCGATTGAATCTCCTTAAAATTGTTGGAGAAATTCCAATAATAGAAAAATGGAGTTAAAAAGTAAATAGGAAAAGAACGAAACCAAACCGACTGAGAGGTGGGTATCTCGCTCTTTTTAAGAAGACTCAATCCCTTTGTAGTTAGCAAAGTCTAGAACACGACGCAGCAAAACTTTTCTATGACTTGTCTCCTCAAGATATAACAGCCCGACTATTTGTCGTATTGCTCAAACAAACTCTGTACAAACAATTGAGCTCAGAGCTCCACTAAACTTTCTTTGCTCAATAATTTCTCAAAGAAAAATGAGTGAGAATGCAAGAAGAGAGGATGAGAGAATTGTGATTGTTGTCATGATAAATGAATGATCAAAGATGATCCTATTTATAGGTAAAAATAGGTCACCCAAATTAAAGAGGTGTCATATATAATAAGGTATTTTGTTGTATTAATTTCACTATCAATAATAACTTTTGTACAATATATATAGCTATACAATGCTTGTGCAAAAAGAAAACAAAGAATCTATATGTTACCTAAAAAAAAAAAAAAGAAATGTGCATAACAGAATGCTGGTAAAACAATGCTTCTAGGCACTTTTGCTTCCTGATTCTTCCTTCCTTGTTGGATCATCGTTGGACGTTGATATAACTTGAGCTAATGGCTGTGTTGTCAGCTTACTTGCAAACTAATCAGTTGCTCTTCAGCATTCAGCAACTCCCCGCAAGATGGAGAGTAGATATCAACTACTCCCATCTTGTTCAAAGCATTCAAAGCCTTGGTTAACATGTCCGCCACTTGAGAACCATAGTGAACATGCTTAGTAGTGATGCTTCCATTTTGTATTTTGTCTCTAATAAGATGACAATCAATTTCTATATGTTTGGTTCTTTCATGAAAAATGGAATTTGTGGGAATGTAGATGGCATATTTGTTGTTACAGTATAATGTTGCTGCCTACCTATGTTCAATTTGTAATGCATCAAGCAAATATCTCATCCATGTTAGTTTACAACAAACTTGTGCCATTGCTCTCTATTTAGTTTTAGAGGATGATCTTCAAACCACATTTTGCTTCTTTGATTTCCATGATACAAGTGATGAACCTATGAAAACATAATAACCTATAGATCTTCTAGTATCCAGACAGGCCCCCAATCTGAATCTGAATAACCCTTCAGCCGGAGATCAAAAGTAGAAGAGTAAAACAAAGCTTGACTTGGTACCCTCTTAATATATCTCAATACTTTGTATGTTGCATGTAGATTGGCATTCTGGGCTTGTCCATATATTGACTCAATAACTGAAATGAGTAGGATAAATATGGTCTTGTTATAGTCAGGTATATCAATCGTCCTATCAACCTCATATAGATAGAAAGATCAGTAAGTAAATCTCCTTCATCCTTAGTTAATTTAACATTTTGATCAAAATGTATTGTTGATGGTGCTGAGCCTATAGTTCCTGAGTCTCCCAAGATATATAGTGCGTATTTTCTCTGACATATGTGTATTCCATGTTCTGATCTTGCCATCTCAATTCCCAAAAAATACGTCATCTTTCCCAAATATTTGATTTTGAATTTTGCATCAAGGGCAGCTTTGAGATTATTGATAGTATCCATATAATTTCCATCTAAAATAACATCATCAACATACACCAAAATAATTGTGAATGAGTCTTGAGTGGTCCTAGTGAACAAGCTATAATTTGCCCTTGATTGAGTAAAACCATGCTGAATAATAAAACATGATACCACTGTTGTAATGCTCGCTTAAGTCCATATATACACTTGTGAAGTTTGCACACTTTTGAACCTCCATCAGCAATGTAACAAGGGGTAAACTGCATATACACTTACTCATCCAAATCACCATGTAAAAAGGCATTATTAACATCCAATCGATCCAAGAACCATCCTTTTATGCTTTAGTAGCAAGTAAACTTCGAATAGTGACAAGTTTTGCCATAGGAGAAAATGTTTCATGATAATCCAGATCTTTTTGTTTTGTGTATCCCTTTACAACTAGCCTAACTTCATATCTTTCAATACTTCCATCAGCCTTAAACTTGATTTTGTTTACCCAATTACACCATATTGCCTCTTTATCAGGTGGAAAACCAACCATAACCCATGTATCATTCAACTCAAGTATCTTAATCTCTGTCCTCATGGATTTACACCATTCAGGATGATTAACATCTTCTTGATAGTTCTTAGGCTCAATTTGTGAAGTTATGGAAGTGACAAAGGCTTTATGAGAAATGGACAACGTACCATATGATATGTTATTACTAAGAGGATAATAGGTACCTAAAAGAATGGAGTCCTTTTCCTTGTTCAAGTTCTGAAATGGAGTAAATGAAGTGACATGTTGACTTATGAACTCCTGCAGGTGCAAAGGAGCTCTCCTAATTCTAGTAGATCTTCTTGGTAAATGAGGGGTGATTTAATATGTTTCTATGTCGCAGTACTCAATTCTGTTTGCTGAATAGTTTGAGGATCAATTGTATTGTGTGTTCAATGTCTGCCACAGGACTAGGAACAAGTGGAGGTAGTAGATTATTGGACTCTGTGGGGTTTATAGATATGTAATTGTTTGGAATAGAGATAGAGGGATTTTGAGGCAAGCACAAATGTGTGGGACTTCGTATATTATTAATCTTTGTAGCATTCTAACCTAAAGGTATTTGGTTGTCTTGCCTTTGCTACAACCTTAATGCAAGGCAGGAATAAATTTGATTCTAGAGCCAAGAAATGTATCTTTTTAGGATATCCATTTGGAATTAAAGGCATAAGCTTCTTGATCTAGAAACCAAAAGAGTTTTCATATCTAGAAATGTGGTTTTTCAAAGGGACTTTTGTGATCTAAAAGAATTGAAGGGGTTCTATTAATGAGGTACACTACGGTCAGAACACAATCATTCTAGTATTTTAATGAAATGTCCCTTAAAACCTTAAGAGCCCTTGCAACATCTTCCTTTCAACTGTTCCATTTTGTTGAGGAGTTTTAACACACATTTTCTGATGTATGATATCTTTTTCAAAATAAAATCGCCTCATATCAAATTCTCACCCATTATTAGTTCGAATAACTTTTATTTTAGATTCAAATCGTGTTTCAATCATGGCACAAAAGCTTTGTAACACATTAGAAGCCTCAAATTTTAGTCTCAGTATGTATACCCAGGTGCATCTACTGAAATCATCAACTATTGTTAAAAAATAATGAGATCCATCACAACTTTTCTGATTTGTGTTGACTAACAGGAAAAGAGAGCTTGTTCATTTTAGCTAGATGGCAGACATAACATGGCTTGGAACTATTTAATTTGGGAATGGCATCTTCAAAAGAAAATACAGAATGTGGAAGGTGTCTCATTCTACAGTGCTAGATATCAAAGTCTTCAGATTGGATTAATTACAAAGGCTGAAATGGAAGGAGTTGAAGCAAGGTGAGTTAAGCTTTGTTGAAGAGCTGTATGAGATACTGTTATTTGTAGGATATGATAGAGACCGAACTTCAATTCATCAATGTCGTTGTCCAAATCAAAAGGTCCTGCATGTAGCAACAATTAGAGAAGAAAACAACACAACAATGCAATTCTTTAGTTAATCTCCTAATAGATATTAAGCCCCCGTTTGACACCTATTAATTTTTTTATTTTCATTTTCATTCTCATTCTCATTTTTTATTTCAACCATACATTCTCCTAATAAAATAATATTACACATAAATCAAAAAAATTTCATCACCTTTCTACCACACATTCTTACATCAATCACTATTCTAAAATTTCTATTCTCCTCAAAATGGGTTTCAAACAGGGGCTAAATTAAAAGAGAAAGAAGGGACACAAAGTACACCATGAAGGATTAAGGACTTTGTGACTTGGATTGTTCCAATTTGAGTCACATGCACTGTATTTCCATTTGGCAAAGCTATAGAGCATGTAGACTGCTATTTAATAGAAGAAAAATATAATGGTGAACAGACAATATGATCTGTTGCACATGTATCTAGAATCCAAGGAACACTGAAATTGTTTTCGGGCTTGGTTTTAATGGTTGACAAACAATAAGATATACCAGAAAGCTATGGAATAGCATTGTCTGAGGTTGAATCATCATTTTAGACTTGGTTTGCTGATGGTTTGAGAGTGGCCATGAGTTGAGTGTACTGCTCCTGAGTTAAAGATATTTGAGCTTTGTTATTCTGTTGTTCCTGATTCAGAGACATAAGAGCGGAGACTTGATTTGCCAATTTTCTTTCTGTTGACACACTAAAAATGCAGCCCAAGAATAAAGGCCCAACAAGCAAAGCTCAGTACAGAAGTCCAATATGAGAGCCTAATGAAAGCCCAGAAACAAGAAGGCGTTATCGCCCAAACCCGTGCGACGCCCA
>CAIGRF010351725.1:0-15867 GCA_903798235.1 Fraxinus ornus | reverse complement strand
TAAGCAAACGTGCACTGCACGTTGTTTGCACCTAGTTCATTAGTATGAGATTTCATCATTGTGTCATTTTCACTAGAATAGTTTAAAAGGTGTTCGACATTAACACAATCCGTTGATTCCTTTATTTTCACTAACTTTTGGTTCAACATTAATATCTTCATTTGAATAAAACTTGTAGTTTTTTTTAACTCATTTTAAATGAGAAGTCATAGTAGAAAAAATGTATAAATTTTGGAATAATTGGGGGTTTTAAGTTAAAATTAGTTACTGTAAAAAATTTATTCCATGTGTACATGAAATAAGTCGAACGATTAATATTTTAAGTTATTAAATTTTGAAGCCATGTTCGTTAATGTTTCCTCTTTAGTGTATGCGTGGGTGTGTCTTTTTGTGTGTTACATGTATTATATAAGAATATAATACAAGTTATAAAAATATAAAATACTCTATAAATTAGTAAATATCAATAAATTAAAAATTAATAAATCCTTTAAAATAATAATTTTTCTTAGTCCAACATTAATATTCAGTAAAAAAAATCGTTAAAATAGAGCAAAAAGGACTTATTTGTCCGTCGTATTTTTAAATAGACAAAAATAATACAAAAATAATTGTTCCTCGTTAAAGCACACTAACATTGATGTTAGAAGAAAATCATGATTAAGAAGATTTGCCAGATAGTAAAATGGTAAAGATAAGAATACAATGGAAAAAGTAATGATCTAAATGTGATAATTAATAAAGATTTAATACATTCCGTCCTTGTTTGGTGGGGATTAAAATCAGATTTTTAGTATGTTTTTTGATAGGATTGAAAAGTTGTGGATCAAATGAAATGTGTGATTAAAATTAATTGTTGATTTTAACTTGAATTAAAATTTTGATTTTAATTTCCACCAAACATGGTTTTAATATAATTAAAATGTCGTGTATTTATAAAAATATATAGCGTGAAATAACCACCTTAATAAAAATTTGTGGTTTTTGATAAATGTGTGTTACATTTTGCAGACATCGAGGAAAACAATTGCTCACAGAAACTAAAATATTTGAGACGGTAAATCATAATCATCTAAGTCCAGGGAGAAAATGTCAAAATGTGAAAAGCCAATTGTGAATGAAATTATGTGAAAATGTGAAAAGCCAATTGTGAATCAGAAAATGTCAAAATGTGAATGAAATTCTTTTGGTATTATCATAGAAAAACTGGAAATTATAAATCATATATGCCAAACCATCTATTTGGTATCTTCAATGCATTCTATATATTACAGTCTACGTAGTATTGAAATAGACGAACTTCTTATGAAATTTAATGAATATATGATCAAATCCAAAATTAATCTACAATGAATTCTATAGACAACCCAATATTTTTGCTTACTTTTCATTTCTCAACCTTAAAATAAAATAAATGCAATGAAGAGAGAAAATTTAAAACTCTACAAACATAATCTGAATCTTAACTCTCTCTTGGAATTCTCTTTCCTTCCATTTTATTGAATTAATTACAGAGTTAATACGTTTAACAAAACATCTACATATAGATGGAACTTTAAATATTGTCCATCTTTTTGGTCATGTTAACTTGAGGGTCCTATTACATTGTGTAGGAGAAAAAAATTTATAGACAATGTCTAATTTAACAATTTTTTAAGTAATCCACATTAGCAATGGAGATCGTATTTATTAGGCTCGATCGGGCATTGACACGACGAAGGCAATGGGTTATCATGCCACCAATAGGAATTCGGACCGACGGGTTAATGCTTAAACATTTACTATAAAATCTTTGTCAAATGAAATCTCGCCGGAATTTGGGTTGGCATGGTGGAATGGTGACATGCCAAAGCTGGTCGTTTTTCTCAAGCCTAAATTTAATGACGAGCGTAGTTAAGATTTGATAAACATCTTGGAAAGTTCTTTTCGAACATATTGATTCAGTGTTACATGTTTTCAAAGATCTGTTGGCCTATAAAGGCTCGAACTTCAATAGTACTATGCCCAATCTTACTTTCTTCGATACCAATTTTGGCGTGGAAGCAAGATTGTATCTTGAAACAAGAACAAATCTTGAAACTCAAAAATTCTATAAGAGAATAAAATTGATGTATTGAATTGTTGTTTGCAAAAGTGTACAAAGCTTTCTCTAAGTAAACAAATTAATTGACTGAAGTAAGTCCGTGTTTGATGTTCATTGTTTTGAATCTCTTTTTGTTACGAAATCATTTTCAATCATGCATTCACACAATAAAATATTTTACATGCAGACTAAAAACTTTTTCCCTCTTTTTAATCACACATTCTCTCAATAATGGACACTAAACAAAAATCCTATTTTAACCAAGAAAACAGATCTTACTCTAAACAAGAAAGGAGAAAGAGAGATGAAACCTATTATAAGAAAAAAATTGTGTTTAGAATAGAACTATCATACATCAGTTCGCCTATGTTATGCATAGGTACGGCTGGACAAAACTCTTGAATCGAATTGGATCAAACCAGACCCGAATCAAACTGAACCGAATCGATCAGTTCGTCTTAAATGAAATACCTGAACATGTATCTGAATTGAGAATCGACGGATTCAATTCAATTCTCGATTCTAAACGAAGAACCGAAAAACCAAATAAGAACCGAATCTCCCTATTTTTTTTTTTAAATAAATTTGCTAACTAAAAAATTTAGTCCAAACCCAAAATATAATTTTACTATTTCTAATTTTCCGCCAAACTCAACTTAATCAAATGGACCTAATTTTTACCCAAATCTCTTATCCTACAGTAGTGTCTTTCTACCTTTCTATTATTCAGTGTTCTAAAAAGCGCGCCTTAGCGTGAGGCATGACCAAAAGGTCAAGTCAAGTGGGTTAGCTTCTTATTTAGCGGTCAACAACAATTTTTGATATTGTCCATCTTTTTGGTCATGTTAACTTAAGGGTCCTAGTACATTGCATTGGAGAAAAAAAAATTATAGACATTATCTAATTTAACAATTTTTTAAGTAATTCACATAAGCATTGGAAATCGTATTTATTAGGCTCCATCGGGCATTGACTCGACAAAGGCAATGGGTTGGCATGGTGGAATGGTGACATGCCAAAGCTGGTCGTTTTTCTGAAGCCTAAATTTAATGACGAGCGTAGTTAAAATTTGATAAACATCTTGGAAAGTTCCTTTCGAACATGTTAAGTCAGTGTTGCATGTTTTCAAAGATCTATTGATCGATAACGGCTCGAACTTCAATAGTACTATGGCCAATCTCACTTTCTCCGATACCAATTTTGGTGTGAAAGCGAGATTCTATCTTGAAACAAGAACAAGTCTTGAAACTCAAAAATTCTGTAAGAGAATAAAATTATTGTAATGAATTGTTGTTTGCAAAATTGTACAGAGCTTTGTCTAAGTAAACAGATTAATTGACTAAAGTAAATCCATGTTTGATGTTCATTGTTTTGAATCTCTTTTTGCTACGAAATCAATTTCAATCATACATTCACACAACAAAATATTTTACATGTAAACTAAAAACTTTTCTTCTCTTTTTAATCACACATTCTCTCAAAAATACTATTCAAAACTAACTGACCCCTTTGCATAAATCTCAAAAAGTCATTACAGAATGGATTTTTGAAACTATCTCTAGCTGTTGGACTATTTTTTTGGGTCAACACTAACAAATGCACTAAATCTTAGTGCACTTCAGAAAATAAAGATTTAAACTTGAAAACACCTAAGAGACGGTGAAATCATAGCTAGAATACAAGAAATCTCAAAGCAAGTGGGGCAACCAAATGGAATTCTCTCACACTAGGCTTGAGAGCACCTATCTCTAACAAACTTGACTAACTCAGAATGGTGCCATGTATTTATCTTATTAATTAAGTAATTAATAATCTCCATTAATCATTCTCTAATCCATTTTCTTGATTATAAATTCTTTCTTATATACATCTATAGTTTAGCTTGCATCCCCCCTCCCCTGCGAAAATGCCGAGTTTTGGGGAAGTTTGAGGAGGTGGCGTCTGTTTTGAAATAGGCAATTAAAATGCCGGAGGTGTCGAGGGGTAAAAAATAAAGTTTTAAAGATTTGCGATTGTGTGTGGTACATAAAAAAAATTGGGTATAATTTGTAAAAGAATAAAAAATTTAGATATTAAAATTGCAACTACTATATTTTTACTGTTTTTAACGAAAAATCTGACAGTATAAGGGTTTTATGTGCTTTTCAATAGGTAGGAGTACATTGCAAATAAAAACGTTTTTATTAATTAAACAAGTAGAAGGTACCAAATGAGAATATTATTAATTTTCACCATGTGCTTTTGATGCTCAAGTCAGGAATAAAGTTGCTTGGCCAGGGCCACATGGGACCTAACCATCCATGGGTGCCACATGGCCATATAGCAGCTTTCTAGAGTTTGTACTTGTATGAAGTTCTTAACGAAAATTGCAAGGAGTACTTGAAGAGTTTGTAGACAGTTTTATTTAGATTTGTGCTTGGGATAGAGGGTGGGAGTTAACACCGATACCTCACAATAGGGAGGGGGTGGGTGGAGGTTTTTTGGCAATTTTTTATTGCTATGGGTCCCTGCGGGGCCCACCCTTGTGAGGATATGTAAACATTATGTGAAAAGGTTTTCTGTACATATAGGTTTATTCTTTTATTTAGGTTCAACTCATGGATGATATATTTTTTTTATATGTCCGCGATAGACTAGATATATTCACACTATATTCTTTAATAATTGCACTACATTTGACTTCATAAAAGGTTCCTAACCTTTACTAATTATTAAATTTATATTTCTAATTTTTTTTTTCATCAAATCTCAGTCTCAGATTAGCACAAATTGTCTTTGATATAGTAAAACTTCGAAAAATGAATGGTGGATAAGTTAATAATTTCACTTAAATAATAAATTTTTCCGGTCTCCACTTGAACCAGTGTATTAAAACCCTATTTAGTTTGAATTAAAATCCAATTAAAATTTCAAGTCAAAATCAACAATTAATTTTAACCACGCATTTTATAGGATCTACAACTTTTCAACAACACATTTCATTAATTTTTACAGTTTTTTCACTAACTTTTGGTTCAACATTAATATCTTCATTTGAATAAATCTTGCATTTTTTTTTTTTTTTTTTTTAACTCATTTCAAATGAGAAGTCATAGTAGAAAAAATGTATAAAATTTGGAATAATTGGGGGTTTTAAGTTAAAATTAGTTACTGTAAAAATTTTATTCCATGTGTACATGAAATAAGTCGATTAATATTTTAAGTTATTAAATTTTGAAGCCATGTTCGTTAATGTTTCCTCTTTAGTGTGTATGTATGTGTGTGTGTGTCTTTTTGTGTTACATGTATTATAAAAAAATATAATACAAGTTATAAAAATATAAAATACTCTATAAATTAATAAATCCTCTAAAATAATAATTTTTCTTAGTCCCAACATTATTATTCAGTCAAAAAATTCGTTAAAATTGAGCAAAAAGGACTTATTTGTCCATCGTATTTTTAAATAAACAAAAATAATATTAAATAATTGTTCCTCGATAAAGCACACTAACATTGATGTTGGAAGAAAATCATGATTAAGAAGATTTGCAAGATAGTAAAATGTTTAAAGTAGATTTTGATAGAAATTGAAGAAATATGTGATTGAAAAATTGTGGATTAAATGAAATATGTGGTTAAAATTAATTGTTGATTTTAATTTTCACCAAACATGGTTTTATTATAATTAAAATGTAGTAAATTTATAAAAATATATAGTGTGAAATAACCACCTTAATAAAAATTTGTAGTTTTTGATAAATGTGTGTTACATTTTGCGGACATCGAGGAAAACAATTGCTCACAGAAACTAAAATATTTGAGACGGAAAATCATAATCATCTAAGTCCAGGGAGAAAATGTCAAAATGTGAAAAGCCAATTCGTAGCAATTTTTCTAATAAAAAAANAAAGTTTGACTGGCCCCCTCACATGCGGGTCCCACCGACAACATTAAACGGTCACAATTTTAATTAAAATTGGGCCAAAATTGCTACCAAACAGGAACCGAATGAAATTCTTTGGTATTATCATAGAAAAATTGGAAATTATAAATCAGATATGCCAAACCATCTATATATCTGGTATCTTTAATGCATTCTATATATTACAGTCTACATAGTATGGAAATAGACGAACTTCTTATGAAATTTAATGAATATATGATCAAATCCAAAATTAATCTACAATGAATTCTATAGACAACCCAATACTTTTGTTTACTTTTCATTTCTCAACATTAAAATAAAATAAATGCAATGAAGAGAGAAAATTTAAAACTCTACACACATAATCTAAATCTTAACTCTCTCTTGGAATTCTCTTTCCTTCCATTTATTGAATTAATTACAGAGTTAATACATTTAACAAAACATCTACATATAGATGGAACTTTAGATATTGTCCATCTTTTTGGTCATGTTAACTTAAGGGTGCTAGTACATTGCATTGGAGAAAAAAAAATTATAGACATTATCTAATTTAACAATTTTTTAAGTAATTCACATTAGCATTGTAGATCGTATTTATTAGGCTCAATCGGGCATTGACTCGACAAAGGCAATGGGTTGGCATGGTGGAATGGTGACATGCCAAAGCTGGTCGTTTTTCTCAAGCCTAAATTTAATGACGAGCATAGTTAAGATTTGATAAACATCTTGGAAAGTTCTTTTCGAACATGTTAAGTCAGTGTTGCATATTTTCAAAGATCTGTTGGTCGATAACGTCTTGAACTTCAATAGTACTATGCCCAATCTCACTTTCTTCAATGCCAATTTTGGTGTGAAAGTGAGATTCTATCTTGAAACAAGAACAAATCTTGAAACTCAAAAATTCTGTAAGAGAATAAAATTATTGTAATGAATTGTTGTTTGCAAAATTGTACAGAGCTTTGTCTAAATAAACAGATTAATTGACTAAAGTAAGTCCATGTTTGATGTTCATTGTTTTGAATCTCTTTTTGCTACGAAATCATTTTCAATCATACACTCACACAATAAAATATTTTGCATGTAAACTAAAAACTTTTCCTCTCTTTTTAATCACATTCTCTAAAAAATACTATTCAAAACTCTTTTTTTATTATTTTTTTTCACAATAATGGACACTAAACAAAATTCTTATTTTAACCAAGAAAACAGAAATCTTACTCTAAACAAGAAAGGAGAAAGAAAGATGAAATCTGTTAAGAAAAAAAAATCGGGTTTAGAATAGAACTATCATACACCAGTTCGCCTAGGTTATGCATATGTACGACTGGACAAAACTCTTGAACCGAATTGGATTAAACCAGATCCGAATCGAACTGAACAGAATTGAGCAGTTCTTCTTAAATTAAATATCTGAACAAGTATTTGAATCGAGAACCGACGGATTCAATTCAATTCTCGATTCTAGACGAAGAACCAAATAAGAACCGAAGAACCAAATAAGAACCGAATCTCTCTAAAAAAATTTTAAATTTTTTTTATCTTAAATAAGTCAAATCATTTTATTTTTTAAATAAATTTACTAACTAATAAATTTAGTCCAAACCCAAAATATGATTTTACTATTTCTAATTTTCAGCCAAATCCAACATAATCAAATTGACCTGATTTTTATCCAAATCTCTTATTTTACAGTAGTGTCGTTTCTATCTTTCTATTATTGTAAATTCCCCATCTTTCTCTTTTTGTAATTTTAACAATCAAATATATGAAGAACTCAATAAAAAGAGGTACAAAAGAGATTGAACTACGTTATTTTGTAAGAGTTAAGATTGACCAGTCATAGTCGAATTAATATAGCGATGTAAATATAAAAAAAAATTAATTATTATACGGAACTCAGGAACCGAAAATCGAACTGAATCGGACTAGGTTAAGACTAATTATTCAGATTAACGGCTAAAGAATTTATTTAATAAGAACGTTGAGCGTGGATTCTAATTTTCATCCAAGCATATTTTAATCTATTAAAGCTATTTATAATTATATATTTGTTTTTTTTTTCGTAATATTAGATCATTTTGTAAACGTGAAAAGCAACATTTCTGTGGCAAAAATTGTAACATTCCCATTACAGCAAGACTAACTCATTTTGAAAAGTCACAAGATACGTCCCCACACCCTCTGAAGTGAATAGTTTTAAATGTACATTCTTTAGTCGATATTATTTTTTACATTGCTTTTGTTTTTTTAAAAATTGTAGGCGAAAAAACTATTTTTGTGTCTAAACTGTTCAATGATATTTTGTCATATAGCACGGTATAAAAAAAGATGTAAAACATGATGTACATATAACCATGAATTATGGATTTTGTTGAAGTACCTAAAAGTTTGACATAGGGTTGACACCATCTTCACATTTGCATGTGGATTTCCACCTAAATAAAAAAAAATACCCACCGTCCATGTGTGTGTGTTTGATCATCTTTTATGTTATCTATTATGTTTTTGTGGCTGTTGTGCCAAATAAGATGCCGACCTGTGTACGCACAGATTAGCTTACACGTAGAAAGCTAGACGAATCAAAACTCATAAATGACGGTGGAAAGTTAAGACAGATAGAAGGGGAGCTCTAGAGAGAGAAATGGCTTCTACAGAACCATGGCTACTGGAAAATGGCAACGTCAGATGCCTGACCATGGAAATGAAGCACGTCCATGTTCGGACGGCGCATAACATGCCTTCTTCTTCTTCTTCTCTGCGCAAGAAATCGGACCTCAACCTTGTTTCCAAAGTTCGACGAGGGTTACTCCGAAACATTTTGGTTAATCTGCAAGAGGTTTTGTTGGGAACAAAGTTATCGATTTTGTTTCTGGCAATTCCTTTTGCTGTTGCGGCTGAGTGTAAAAATTTTGGAAGAGTGAGTACTCTCTTTCTTTGGTTGGTCACTCACAGTAAACTTTTCCTCGTCTGACCATAAATGAAGAATTTGATTGGGAATTTCAGTTTTTTTAAAAAAAATAAATAAATCTGTAAACTTCTAGCCTTGATGCATTTATTATTATTTCTCAATTATTCATTATTTTATTTTTATTTTTATTTTTAACAGCCATGGGTGTTCGCATTGAGTTTACTTGGACTCACTCCGCTTGCTGAACGTGTCAGCTTTTTGACAGAGTAAGAATTTTATAATTAATTTTATTATGTTCATGTAGTATAATTCTAACAATTATTCTCTACATCTTTTGATTCTTAATAATTTATGCAGACAAATCGCTTTCTACACAGGTCCAACAGGTAATCCATGTTTCATACATTAATTTTTCTCTTTTTAGGAAAAAATGAAATCAGTACAAAATTGATTTGAGACAATTCGATGGGTTATACATTCCTTTAGGGGTTTTTCCCTTTGTACAGAACCTCTCACATGAGGCAGGCGTTGGACTCACTTCAATGAAAAAGTAAAAAAAAAAATTACCCACCACGGGGGAAGGGGGGTTGGATTCTGTGAGAACCCTGTACATGCAGCTCAACTCTTACTTTAGTGAGTGGGCAAGTGGCATCACCATATATTTATAAGAAAAATTGTACTTGTACATCAGTTTTTTGTACATAAGAATATACACCCCCTCACATGGGGGTGGGACCACTGCATAAAATATTTTTTTTATTTAAGCGGATCTCACCCCCATGTGAGGGGGTGTACACTCCAGCGTACATTATGATGTACAAGTAGCAAAGTCGTATTTATAATTGTCTGTGATTCAGAATAATGGAAGAATCTAAATTTTTGTTTGAAAATAAAAATTAGATTAAAACAAATGAATAGCTGGATAATCCAATACTATTGTGTTGATGCGACATTGATTGGTTTTTTTAAAAAAAAAATTCTGGGCCGCAAGTACTGAATCTAGTACAGTAGCAATATGAAAATTGCATAATCTAGATTCTCGGGGGGAATAAAGCTTAGTTCGTGGTTGTATTACTCCATTACGATTTCCAAATCCTTTTCTTGATTCAGTTTCTTGTTGCGGAATTTTTGCAGTTGGAGGGCTTCTAAATGCTACATGTGGAAATGCTACAGAGCTGATAATATCCATTTTTGCTCTAATCCATCAAAAAGTAGATGTAGTGAAATACAGTCTACTTGGTTCTATACTTTCGAACCTTCTTTTAGTTCTTGGAACCTCTCTTTTCTGTGGTGGAATTGCGAATCTCGGAAAGGAACAAAAGTTTGATAGAGTGAGACTTTCTACTTCAATTAATTGCGCAAATTTCTAGTCTAAAAAATGGAATTCCTGATTAATTATCTGATATATTTAGCGGGGTGTTGAACTGTAACAGAAACAAGTGGACGTGAATGTGCTCCTTTTGTTGCTGGGATTGCTTTGCCATGTTTTGCCCTTGATGCTTCGATATGCTGGAAATGCGTCCGAGTTGACAGGGACTGAAACTCTTGCGCTGTCAAGAGCTAGTTGTATTGTGATGCTGATTGCATACATTTCTTACCTTGTTTTCCAGCTATGCTCTCATCGGAAACTATTTGAAGCTTCCCAGGTGATTGATTCATTTTGAAAATTTTCCCCCTTTAAAAGGTTATCCTATTAAACTTGCGTTGCTGTGTTAGGCCATTTAAAATGTGCATTTGGTAGGGTGGACTGTACGGAACTTGGCATTATCGAAAAGGAAAAAGATAATTAATTATGTATACTTTAGTCTATGTTCCACACATGAGAAAACTACCTAAACAGAACCTAATTAGCACTAATCTTTTGCAGTATGATTAAAAAAATTTATCTTGGTGGCAATTATCAGGATGACGAAGGAGATAGTGATGTGGTATCTGATGAATCAGCCGTGATTGGATTCTGGAGTGCATTTGTTTGGCTAGTTATAATGACAGGTGTTATAGCCCTACTGTCGGAATATGTTGTGGGCACAATTGAGGTGAACTTTCAGCATAAAATCATCAAAAGCTGAACGATTGATAAGAATTTGAAATTTTGTATTGGGATCTAATAATTTCATATTTTTTGGGGCATTTCCTGCAACAGGCTGCATCAGACTCTTGGGGATTATCCGTCAGTTTCATCAGTGTAGTTTTGCTACCAATTGTTGGAAATGCAGCAGAACATGCTGGGGCTGTCATATTTGCCTTTAAGAACAAGCTGGTATGTCATGGGCGGGTTTTTTTTTTTTTAAACAATTTGAAGACAAGTCTAGCTGACATTGAATATCTCTTCATATGAATGAAGATATTCTTGAAAGTGAAATACACGAAAAGCGAAAAGCAAAACAAAGCCCTGTCATTCTTTATTTTCCGTCTCTCTCTTTGTTGTATGCACTTACTATTTTTTGAACAGGATATTTCTTTGGGTGTAGCACTGGGTTCAGCTACTCAAATTTCCATGTTCGTGGTAAGAACTTTAACCATAGATTACGTTCTTGAGGTAGATTGGTTTGCTTCTTGATGATTAAAGATCAGTCGTGTGTCTAATTATTTCTGAAGTAATCAGATTCCATTAAGCGTAATTGTGGCGTGGATAACTGGTATCAACATGAATCTCGACTTCAATCTCCTTGAAACCAGTTGTCTTGCTCTATCAATAATCGTTACAGCATTCACTTTACAGGTAATTAATCGGTAATTAATCTTTGTACGAGGAATTATAAAACTGGATTTTACAAAGTGACAAGTTTTAAGCTTTTAGAGATGAATTACGACGTGAAATCGTTCATTTATATCTTCAATATTAATATGTGCACGAATCTTGCAGGACGGAACATCTCATTACCTTAAAGGACTTGTTCTTCTGCTATGTTACCTAGTTATTGGGGCTTGCTTTTTCATTTTCAGAACTCCAAATAGTAAGCATCAACCCTAAAATTCACTATGTAATCCAGAACTAAATTTTTTATACCAAACTAATTATGTCTTTTCTTGAATCTATTTGCAGATCATGCTGACAGTGTCAACATAAGTTTCAGATCATCCAATGGAGTTTGATCCATGGTACATAAATCGGTTGAGTGTTCTTTACATGATGTATGTAATGACGACTAATACTTCATTAACTTATAAGTATGAATTCAATACAGGTTGTTGTTACAGATTTGGTTCCATGCAAGATTCAAACAGATTGCATGCATTTGTTATTTTTTTTCGCTGGGCACAAATAGAGATTTCTTTCTGTTTACATTTAATTTAATTACGAGTGAACATGAGTTGTGACTGAAGTTTTTATCAAATAAAATACAGTTTGTTTCACTGTCGAGCTTTTTATTGATCAGCCAATTAGTGAAATAGCTCGACTATGAAAAGTATTGATAATTCCATATAATTTATTTTATTGAGATTCTCATCAATGAGAAAACTCTTATAAATATACCATGAGTAAATTTTATTGAGATTCTCATCAATGTGAAAACTCCTGGTGGTTTTAGCACTAATATGCAGATTGCAGGGATGGCATTCTTCCCTCAAGGTCATAATGAAAAAAGGAAATAAACTCGAGTGTCGTAAGCGGTAACAAATAAGTTGTTCTCATATGTCTAGAGTGGAATTCTTTGGTTCACACCGGGAATTTCGAGACTCGAGAGTACCCAATTCCATAGGACTAGACTTCCTTATCTAGGACTCTTAATTGGGTTTATCGTCATTAGTGAATGTTGTATATGTGATCCAAATTTCGATGTTGGTTAGTGTTTTTTTTAATGTTATTTCCATTTGAAATATATTCTTTTGAGTCATATATATACTCCACGAATCGAGTGGCGGCCTTATTTATATAAGTTTTGTTTTCATTTTTGTGGCTCTTTTTTTATACCCTTTCCATCTAAAACATATTTTTTTGGGTCATATATATATCCCACGAATTATATGGCTTTTTTATGACTTCATATTAGTCTTAGATTAAGTGAGACAATATTGTAAACACAACGTTATTGTATTTTTATTTATATTAATAAAATCTCGATTCATTTGCCTCCTTGTGTTCTTTTAATGTAGTGATTGTTATTAAAAAATTGGGGGTCGCTCTGGATACCACTTGAAATTTATGGATTACTAAATTAACGGCTACTAAGTTACCAAATGGTTATTAATTATCCGTTTTTAGTTTTGACCCTACGTGCGAAATTAATCGATCAAAAGAAAAAAGTCATTTTTAATTGTTTCTAGATGGTTAATCAAACAAGTCAATTTTTCAAAGTTTGAATACTGTATTAAAGCAATAAATAACGAACACCAAAATAATGATGGAGAAATCTCAACTGGGTAAAAACTTTGGGAACAGATCAGTTACATCCATTATAGACAATACGGAGTGAGTTACAGTTAAATGCTATCTAGCCAACTTCCACTAGACTTTTCTATCTATTTCCTGCTAATTCCAAGGTCTGTTTCAAGACATGCTCCAAGATCTTTTACAATTGTCTCTTCTTAGTAGAATTCCTAGAATCTACTCCAAGGTAGTGTGCTCTTCTTGGGTTTGTAATTGAACATCTCTCAACCTCCAACAACCTTTGAAGTTCAACTGAGAAAGTATTTTTCTATGACCAATAGGAAGTAGGTGGTATTTCGGTTTAATGAGTTTGATGTTTTTCCCAAACAGGTGGTTATATGATCTCAAGAAGAAATGATGAATCATAATGAAAGAATACGTTCTTGAATCTTTAGAGAATAAGATTAGATAATGAAAATAATGAAAACCACATTTGAATTTCATCCAGTGGCTTGAGTATTTATATAAAAGGGTAATTGGGTTGAATGAGCTGTAAAAATATGTTTAAAAATGCAAATTGAGTTTTTCATATAAATTTGTCGCTTGAGCTAAACCTCGGCGACAGAGAAGCAACAGTCTCTCGCTCGAACGAGAGTCGGGTGATGGGGATTCTATTTTTGTAACTCAAGCAGTGTCCAAGCGAAATGCGACACCGTGATTCTCTTCTTTTCATGCTCGAAACGTAGAACTCGTAACCTAATTTGTACAAATTGAACCCCGTGTCCTTGACTTTTACAACACATTACAAATTAATCCTTTTGTCCACGGTATTGCCAACACTAAAAACCTAACAAACTCTCATTTTAACATTTTGTGACAAAACTACGCAGTAAGCCAATGACATTCTCTCTATATATCAAGCTTAAAAGGTATAGAAAGGAAAGTGATTTTCTTAATAAAGAATTCTTTTAATTTCATTTTTTTTCGTTCGAAATCTGATTGCTTGTATTTTATTAGTCATCCCAGGGCTTGGCAATTTTTGTAAAATAGTATGGTGTAGTGGAAGGGTAATTAGTTCGATTCATGATTGCAGATCTTTACATATGCACACTAAAACATATAAAGATTAATATAAAAGAGCATTACATGAAAATAATATGTTTGTATTTTCTTTTGGCCATTCCTATAAATATGCAAAAGAATAACTTCACCACGTTTGATATAAAACAGTACTGTATTAAACGATAGATAAGATTTAACATCTTTTTTATTTTTAATTACGTTCAATGCCATCTATAAAGTATGCTTGCTCCATGTCTAGCTTCACCCTTTAATTAATCATATTTGAACTCCTAATCTTGCTGGTAAGATTTCATATGAATTGCTTTAATAACCATGCATAAACATCTATGTGGGTAGTGTTGGCAAAAGGGCCCGTCGATTGGAGCGGCCCATGAATCGACTCAAAAAATGAGATTTGACCCGAGTCCGAGGGTACCTTGCGAGCCGCATGAGCACAATTAAGGGTCGTCCCGTATGTGGGCTCGTATGGCCCATCTTGCATAATTAAATTTATACTTTATAAATTTATGACATTTGTAAAACTCAACAACTTGCATAATTAATTTTGTAGTTTTTAAATTAATTATGTAATTTCTAAATTAATGATTAATTTTTCTTATATTCAAGTAAAAAATAAAAAAAAAATCGAAAAGCGCTAATAACTAATGAAAAGTTAAAAGCCCACACTGGCCCTCTGGGGAAATATTTTAGTGGACTTCACGAATCAAATAGCACATAAAAGTTCTTTTCTTTAGAAAAGCCAATTTTCAATTATGTTGATAGGACAGTCTCACTAAGTTGAAATTTGGAAAACATTCCCTTCCTCCATTATGCTATTTTCAACGATTTCTTTAATTTTTTTGATTTAATTAAAGAGGCGTAAATAACATTCCCTCAATATTTAAATTTTATTTCTGCATCGCAATATAATCCCCTTCATTATGTTATTTTCAACTATCACATGTAGGTAAATTCCATTTTGTGTTATCGGAGCTTCAACAGTTTTGAGTTCAATGGTGTTTTCTGAAACAAATTTCGTACAAGAAAAATTATAATTCAGTATCTTCAATTTTTTTTTTCCAGAAAAACTTTAAATTACAAAAGAGACTTTAAGACCTTATATTTTCTTCGCCAAATTGCGTGTTCTTTGTACCATTAGAAAGATGAGTGAGAGGGATTTCAAGAAATACCAACTACTAGTGGGGGGGATCGAAATTCAGCATATAGAAAACTAAGAAAAGAATGAGCATACCTTTAATTTTCTTCTAAACACAACTAAAAATGCTGAAAATTTCCAAATATATATGTTCTACATCATGAAATTCACGTACCATGGAATATTCAATTATTTATATGGAGTATTACATGATATGGCATTCATTAAAAATACCTAAAGCTTCCCTATAACATTTAGGTCAATCTCTTGGAATTCTCAAACCTCATATACTTTCAAGCATGGCGGACGGAGAAGCCACAATGCTAAGCTCGATTTCTCCCGTCGGCCCATTATGGTTATGAATATTTGCAGCAGCTTCTACTTCTTCGTGCCTCTCCTCTTCAGTCAAGTGGGTCCTTCTCCCACACCATTGAAA
>CAIGRF010351700.1:8737-22128 GCA_903798235.1 Fraxinus ornus | reverse complement strand
AAAAAAATCAATTGGAATTACCTCCATGTGGACCCTCCATGTGTGAGTGTGGGAAACACCAATATTCGTGGTCGGAGTGGGGCCTTCGATTATGATGGAAGGTTAGCTTTTAGTCAGGTTCACGGTCTCTGCTAAATCCACCGTTCGAGCTTCAATTTCTAAGAGATTTACGGGCCTAGGGTTCCAAAATGCGAAGTAATTCACATGGGTGAGACGTGTGTTTGGGTGTTTATCTGTTGAAGTCATGGCAAACGTTAAGTATTTAACGACCACGTGGAAAATCGTCGTCCACGTAGGCAAACGGTATGGACTGATTTAACCCGGTGAGGAATGGAGTGCAATATTACAAAGTTCAGTGAGTGATAGGGTGCAATGTAAAGTTCAGTTAGTGAATCGTGACACTTTGTAAAGTTCGATGACTGTTCAACAAATTAACTCGGTTTAAGATGAAAATTTAATGGGAATTTTTAGAAAATAAATATATTAAATGACTAGAAGACTATTGAAAAGAAAGGTGAAAAAGAGGAGTTCATTCGGGGTATTCTCGTAATTTGGTTGAATTAACAGCACGTTTGGTTAGGCTTATAAGTAACGTATTGGGTTCTTACAGACATAGCCCCAAAAAAGCTATTTATAAGCGTAGGCAAACAGCCCTTACCTCCAGTTGTCACATTACCTAAAACCCTAGTCTCTTCGCCAGCACAAAAACCCCAACTTCGTCTGCCTCTCTTCACGAAAAACTGAGAAGAGAGAGAGATGGGAAGCGATAGCGAGACAGAGAAAAGTGCCCATAAAGAGAGAGAGAAGAAGAAGTTACTGGCTCTTGCACCCATCGCTAAACCCCTCGCCGGCAAAAAACTCTGCAAACGTACCCTTAAACTTGTTCGCAGAGGTTGTATATACATATATAAATTATTATATTTTTATCTCTTAGTGCGTTGTTCTTTTTTATCTTATTTATTTAATGGGTTTTTCGGATTTCAGCTGCCGAGCATAAATGCTTGAAGAGAGGCGTTAAGGAGGTGGTCAAAAGTATTCGCCGGGGAAACAAAGGGTATGTCGATTTTCATATCTTGTTTTTGAATTTTTTTTATATATATATACGTCGGTTTCTTTAGTATTTAATAAATTGGTGTTGGGATGTTACTTTTATTGTAGTTCGAGCTATCCTTCATTTCTCGTTTATTGACCTAAAACTTATTTAAATTCGGATTATATTTATTTAGGCCGAGTTTAGAGAATGAAAAAGATGCAAATTTCAAATTCTTTATCACCGAATTTACAAAATGCTGTTTACAACGACTGCTTTGTTTGATGGATGATCTAAAAGAAGAAATTTTTGTCGATGTGTTTGAATGGTAAATTATATCATTCCAATTTGTGATGTAGCCAATTACCTTTTGGGATCCAACTACACTTCTTTTTCCTTTTTTGGTTGTGTGTGGATTTGGGTGAGAAGGAAAATATGAATATATTATAGAAGTTGGTTTTGACATAGCTGTTCATTCAACTGATGTACAATGTAGCTTATTTTGAACATCCTGCTTTATATATAACTTGTGGAATCTGGATTTGATGTATTTGTATTCTTTATGATGATGACAGATTATGTGTTATAGCTGGGAACATATCACCAATCGACGTTATCACTCATGTTCCCATCTTTTGTGAAGAATCTAACATTCCTTATATCTATGTTCCCTCGAAAGAAGTAAGCATTTTTCTTCACTCCCTTGTGTTATATTTTGTTCATTGTCTTATCCTTGGCTAATTTTTAGGTGAACCCCAACCCTTCAATGTTGGTTTTTTTTGGGTGGTGGTGGGGGACTAAGAATAAGGTTAAGGAAAGTGAAGATATAAATGATAAAAGTTGGAAATAGTGTCTATTTGTAGAAAAACTGCTGCACAGGTGCGCACAAGCTGGCCCGACATCCACGGTTATATAAAAAAAAATGTTTTAACTATTTTTTCAGCTACTCATCTAAACTAGACTGATAATATTACAAGGCAAGGTCCTAGAATTTGAGCATGCTTCGGTTGCATAGCATGCTCATCATACGGTACAATGCCCTCACATAAAAATATAATTTCTATTCTATTGCACATAGAATGGATTGATTCTCACCGACTTCAATTCCAGTGTACATGAAGAATGCTATGGCTTATGAGTAGGAAACATTAACATAAGTTTCCTATTTTTCGGCTGTTCATCGAACTAGACTGATATAATGTTATAAGGCACTATGCTAAAATTTGAGCATGCTTTAGTTACTAATGTCTATGGTCTACATTTTTACGTTTCTAGATATCCATACCATATATATAAAGAGTTTCAAATATACAGCTGATGTGCATGCTTACACACACATATACTTATAAATAGGGTTAAATTCTCTCTCTCTCTCTTGCTGATAAGAGCGTTGTAATTCTTTTGGACTTTTGGAATTCGGTATGTGAGATTGATTAATAATGTTGCACGAAAACTCATGTATAAATTATTAGTATTTGAACAAGAAAGCTTATGCTCGTGTCATATTGATTTCATTTTTTTAAAATTCACATGATATGTTAGTTCAGGACCTGGAACTTGTACTTGTTCATTTAGTATTGTAATTAGGCCAAGTGTAGATCCATTCCAACGGAAATAAATAAATCTTGTATTGATCAAATTTGAAAATAAGTTACTTATTTTGGTAGTATAGAGTTACTATCAAATTAACTGTTTTCTATTCTAAACATGTTTGTTTGAAAACGAAAATCACTCGAATGTAACCCCAGACAGACGTGTTCTAATACTGAACTTGAGAAGAAAAAGTTGGACACTTGTAACGTGATTACCTGCCTGTTTCAGGATCTTGCTAATGCAGGAGCCACCAAGAGACCAACTTGCTGTGTTCTGGTGCTAACCAAGCCCACCAAGGGAGAAATCGCCCAGGAGGAACAAGAAAAGTTGAAGGGAGATTACGACCAGGTTTCATCAGAAGTATCTGAACTAGCTAATTCTATGTTTTAATGAGCTAGATTTCATAATGAAGTTTGTACTCTTTATTTCAGCTTATAAACATCTTTTTATTTACCATTTGTGGGTTTCTGTGAAGTTGCTCAATGGATTTGTAGAACAGAATTTTGGAGATTTTTATCTTCTTAGGTCTCGTCTATCAAGATTAACTGTGTGACCACAATATTAGGGTGGAAACATTGCTTGTGCACTGCCTTTACAAAAGGGCAAACTGGGGAAAGGTCAACTGCAAGAAATAAACCAAAATGAAAAAGGAGAAGAGAAGATTGCAAATAATTACTCCTTTGTTCGACAGTTTTGAGGAAATAATTTATAACATCGGTGTATATTGTGCTAATGTGATATTAAATGATAAGTATAATTAAATGAGTAATTTTATTTAACATTTTATTTAGTCTATCACTTAACACCACATAAATTGGGGTTATAACACCAATGAGGTCTAAGGACCCGTTTGGCATAGCTTTTACTTGTGGAAGAGCTTTTGGAGGAAGCTTTCGTAGTATTCGTTTGAAAGTTAATTTTTAAAAGTTTTAAAGAAAGTCACAATGAATTAACTTCTTTTAAACGTTGTTCTACATGCCAAAAACACTTCTATAAAATTAGTTGTACAAATTCAAAAGCAGTTTTTGGTCTCAAAAGTTTTTTTTGACTTTTCAAAAGTCATACCAAACGGACCATAAATACCATTACTCAAAAATTATAAATTGATAGTAGATTGATGGAGAATGTGGTTGAAAAAGTTATCGATGTGATGGAAAATATTATTTTATTGAAGAATGTATGATTAAAAATGAGTAGAAGAATGAAAATGAAAAGTTTAATGTATACCAAACATGGGCTCAAAGTCACCATTCTTGAAAGTAATCTTACCTGTCTCGTTGAGAAACGAAGTAGGCTAATTCCAAGTTCAACTTTGTTACAATGTTTGGAAATATTACTATTTTGGTTGACATAATGACACGTGTTATTTTATCATTGGTCAATTTAAAAAAGCAAACGGATTTTTCATCAATCATTCACCGCCACCGTTGCATATGTTATCCAAGGTGTTAAATTTATCCGACAAGAAAACATTATTCTTCCAAGTCAATGGATTGGAAAAAAAAAAGTTTAAAATCGGATTCAATTGTCAAAGACATTAGCAAATGCTAGCTAGTAATTCATTAACTTTAAAGAATATATGACAAGAAAGAAACAAAGAAAAGGTCGACAAGACTGAACAAGAATCAACACATGGCTGAGGGTATTTCAAGAGCAAAATGATTTGTTTGTTGTTCTTGTTCCTCACTGAAGGTCTAGCTGTAAGGATACGAACTTATCCATGGCATTTAATTATTGAACAATTTATGTTTGGACCGACGTTAATATCAGTATCGTCACCCAAAGGGACCCAAATTTTTTTTGTAACATTTTCATATAAAAAGGATTGCAAATATTCTTTTGAGGTGAAACACATCATTAAATTTCACAATAAAATGATTCAATTTGAAAATTTCACTTAATTACGTACGTCTATTACTAAGACTCGTGATTCCATTTTAAAATGTCAATAAGAAGAGTAATTAATCGAAGTCTTTATAAGTTGATCTATGTTTTAATTTTTATTCGACGTGAAATTTTATCTCTTAATATGCCATCAGAAGATGGTGAAATTTTGAAACTTGTGTGCTCATTTTTTAGTCTTAATCTGATTAAATTGTTCGTTAAAGTATAATGAGTTATGATACTATAAGTTAATATTTGAAGTTCAATATTAAAAAGTCAACCTTATTAAAATGAATAATACAATTCTTGGATAATTCTCCATGTACATAATCCATGTATATAATGGATTACAAGGCCCATGTGGAAGAAATCTGACCGTGGATGTGAAGTGTGGAAAAGTTAAAAATTGTAAATTGTCGATGGATGCGCGTCACCTGTCAATTATGTAATGTATTATGTAAATGATTTGGTACTTGTAGTATGGTCCCAAATTCTTATAGATATATGCCATGTTTGTTTCAGATTTTAATCTAAGTTAAAGTCAAACAATCAATATTAACCACAAGTAACTTTCATGGGTTCCACAGCTTTTCAACTATACATTTTAAAAACCTCTATCACAATTTACTAAAAATTTAATTTTAATCCTCATCGAACACTCACATTAGTTGATTTATATTTTCATTTTTTTTATTCACTCCAGTAGATTCATTACAATACATCACTAGGTTGACTTCATTAGAATGTGAAAGGATTAATTAGTTGGTATTTTTTAATGGAAAATAATAAAATATAATTATTCTTTAATAATAAATTTAAAAAGAACAACATTATCAGGCAGTAACCGCAAACCGACCTGGGCCCACACGAAGCACATGATCTGTTACTGTGCGTGCCATTCCTTAAATGCAAAGGTTTCGCGACACCACTCTCTCTCTCTTTCTCCACGACCGACACATCTTTCAATTCAGATACATTTATATTTAATAATACTAGCATTGCATCTAGTTGTAACTGTAATTTTTTTTCCTAATTTTGCTGAAGGCTAAGTTGGTGCGTTTAAATTGAATTGAGAAAATGGAAGACGGTGGAAGAAGGAAAAACGGCGTCGTGTGTTTTTCAGAAACGGAGAACGGAGGCGAAGATGTGTATAGCTGTAAAGAATCCGATCAGTCGTCTGCGGATCATCTTGTTATTATGGTCCATGGAATTCTCGGAAGGTATTCTTTCTAAATAATAATGCACTTGCGTGAATTTATTTAGGTTTTTCTTTGTTTTCCATATGAATTGAATGGATAGCATATAATATGAGAGAAAGATTGAAACTTTGAAAGTTCGTTGGTTGACTCTTGAATTCAATTCCAGCAGCAATTTTCTTAATATGGTTTCAGTGTTTTGATTCTAATCTTTAGCTTTTTTGGTTCTATAAGATTGCTAGTTCTGTTTTGGGGATTTTGCTTGTATTTAGGCTCATAGCCTGTTCTTGTCATGATAACATTACTGCAGTGCCTCGGATTGGAAGTTTGCTGCTGAGCAATTTGTCAATAAGCTCCCTGATAAAGTTTTTGCTCACTGTGAGTTGAAAATTCTATGTGTACTTTTTCTATGCCTAATTAGTTCATATAGAAAGGTCCTTATTAATATTTAGATTTATCCGAGATTGATGCAACCCTCGTTCCGATGCTTCATTCTGTGAAAGTGGTTTTATTTTGAACTAGTAAAAGGATTAAGAAGATTCTGTCCTTCATTTCTTTCTTTCACGGTTGGTGGACTGGTACAAGTTTGAAGACCATCCGCCTTGAGATTTTGAGTTAGGAGAAATAATTTCTGATATTATATATCAGCACATGATATCTCACATGACAATAAAAGGTGGACAAAAATATCGAACATGAAATCAAGCACGTGGTCAAAGTTGATGTCAGTACTTCATAAATTATTTCATCAAATTAACGAAACATTAAATGGTAATGGAGAAAGATTGATAATAAAGGTGTATTTACTTTATAATCATAATGTATAAAAGCATCTTGGACCACCATTCTCATGGATTGCAAAGGTTTCTGCTTTGACCTCGTTCTTGATATGATCTTAATCAGAGCGATCTTTTTGATCTCTGATTTGGAAATTTAATTTGAGCCACCAAGTAAAGAGTGAGTGCTGGATTTGCCAAAATTTTCAGTCTTTTAGTTTCACATTCAGTTTCGTCACAACAGTTTACATTGTATAGGCATATTCAATGAATTATCACTACGTACTACTTTTGAAGAAGTGGTCTGTGTTGTTCCATACTAAACACGATGTGGTAGCTACATCATGAATTTTTATAGTCTGAATAGTGATTCCCATTTAGTGACTTACCTTTTGCTCACAAACACTTCATGTAAATCAAAAAAAGAAAATAAAACGGATTTAGAGCTTTATTATCATTAGCATGCCAATATGTACTCTTATATGCTAAGTGATATCTGGAATATCCCAAGACATTTTCTAGTCTTTTTTTTTTTTTTTGATTGCATAAAAGTGGCGTATATGTGATTATTTATTCATGTAGCATTATCTGGTTACAGGTAGTGAACGAAATATGGCAAAGCTAACATTGGATGGTGTGGATGTAATGGGTGAGCGACTAGCTGAGGAGGTTGTTTTTTCTTTTGGGCTAGCGAGCTCTTCTTTGCATTTTTATTTGGTCTAAGCCCTATATTTGAAACATGAGCAATGAAAAGAGATCTGTCTACCATTATATAGGTACTAACATTGACCTTCATTTTAGGTTCTCGATGTAATCAAAAGGAAGCCTGGCTTAAGGAAAATTTCATTCGTTGCACATTCTGTAGGTGGCCTTGTGGCAAGATATGCTATCGGGAGATTATACAGACCTCCAAAGGGGGAGAGTACAGAAGAGATATCAGCCAATGCTTGTGAAGAAGGGTTGAAGGGTACAATAGCTGGTTTAGAACCGATGAACTTTATCACTGTTGCTACTCCTCATCTTGGTTCCCGGGGTAATAAGCAGGTATAACTTGCTTTCATTATTACTTTCTGTTTTTGTTGGGAGACTTTTGTTAAGTAGAGTTTGAATGCTTGATGTGCACTTCAATGGCTGAGGTAATAGTAACAAAATGTATTGGTAGTGTGGGGATCCTTGAAGAGAGTTGTTTTGTGAAACCTTGTTTATTGACATCTTAGGTGATAATTTTATATATTGAGGCTCTGGTTAAGCTTGTAATTCGTTGTTGTACTTGATGTGACATTTATTGGAATTATCTCAGAAGTTCAAACCTGGAACTGTTTGTTGTGTTTAGTTTGAACTGAAGCCTTTCCAAATAAATATTCTATGAACTTGCAGCTCAAGGATTATCACCCTATCATAAAATATTCTCAATCAATTTCTTGAGTTTTTTGATAAATAACTCAACTTTTTGTTCACTGCTTATGCTGCTTCTGAGAGAATAAAGTTATATATTCTGCTCACATGCCTATTACAATGCAACTCTGGCCTACTTGTTTTAAATGAGAGTCTGAATCTGAGAATGAGAATTATTTGGTTGGAAAACGAGCTTTGTGCACCATTATCTTTCCAAGGTTTTATGAGGGAATATGAGTGCAATCTTTAATGTGTGAAAGAAGAAAAGAAGAAAGATTATGTTGAGATTATATCGAAAGGAAACTTAATTTTCTATCGGTTGAAAAATTTTCCATTTGTTACGCAAAGGGCTTGAAAGAAGGGATGTTGTAATCCTGGCCTTCCAGTGATATCTCATTTCATTAAGGTGCTTTGAATCAAAGTAAGCCAGTACATTCGTAGTCGTTGGAATTGCTTTAGCATTACTTGGTTTTTGTCAGGTACCATTTCTTTTTGGTGTAACAGCTTTTGAGAAAGCTGCTGGTCGTGTAATTCATTGGATATTTAGGAGAACAGGAAGACACCTTTTTCTTACAGACGATGATGAAGGGAAGCCTCCACTACTTAAACGCATGGTGGAAGATCATGAAGAATGTGAATTCATGTATGTTTCTTCCTTCCTGTTTGTCCATGTAAATCAGATTGGAAAGTCCAGGCAGTTTCAAGATATGGAATACTAGTATGGAAAAAATATGACTGGGATCTGTGTAAAAATTGTTCAACTCATCATCTAATGCAGGTCTGCTTTACAATCATTCCGACGACGAGTGGCATACTCAAATGTTGGTTATGACCGTATCCAGAATTCACGGATCTTAACAACTTTACTCTCTCTTAGGGCTAATTTGACTTTCTATCTTTATGCTTAGTAAAATTCTTCCTTGTCTTCCTAACAAAATGTCTTAGATATTGTGGGCTGGAGAACTTCATCAATTAGACGGAATAATGAATTACCAAAGGTATTATTTTCATCATGATATCGTGATCACACGTTAACGTTTTTATGCAGTTGTAGGCAATTATATTTCATTTCTTGTAGTGGGAGGATTCTGTAGATGAAAAATATCCTCATGTGGTCTATGAAGAGCACTGCAAGGCTCTAGATGTGAAGCAGCAGGAGTCTATTTCAACAGAGGATGATGGTTTAGATAATCTGGAAGGTTTGTAACTTTCTCCCTACACAGCATGTTAAATATTGTTCAAGTTGCCTATGCAAGTTTAACCTCATTTTTGAAATTATATATTTATAGTCGAGAATAAAATCTGTTGATATTCCAGATGCAAGAAAGTGAGTTTGTAGTATCAGAAGAATTTCTTTGAACGTTAGGTATAAACTGTAGCCATTTTCATTTCAAATTTTATTTCGGGTGCCTGGGTGTCTTCCTTTTTATTACTAATATTTTTGTTTTTGGCCGGAGGAATTAGGATTGCACTGTGGACCCCAGTGGTTAAGCAATTTTCATACTTGATTTTTTGAACTCAAGACTAGTGTAGTTGACTATATAGCTGAATTAGATCTCACAAGAGGTCTTTTCTCTCAATTTCCTCATTAAAGGCTTAAACCATAGGAATATAGAGCTTGACCCCTTCAACTGAATGATCAACATGACGTGCAATAGCCTATAGGGTGAGCTGCCTGCTGCATGTAAATCTATAATGAGACTATTCCATCAAAGATAGCCTAGTGACTCCTATTGCAGCATTATGAATCCAATCTCAAATTAACCGAGCTCGACTTTTGTTCCAACAATTCTATAAACACAATAATTTATCCTATTAATAAATCCACCATTATTCCTATGGGTTTATAGAACCCCTTGACGTCCAACACCCCTTATTTATTTAAATCTCCTCATTTTTTATTTCCTACATCCTTTTACAAACCTTACGTCCTTAGCTATTCGATCTGGGGATTTCACTACCCATGTACCTTCAGTTCTACTTTCTACTTTCAATCCTTCTGTCTTCTATGTATTGCCCAAACTCCAATGCTTTTCTGGTCTGGTTTGCTTCCTTCTTACATCTGTGAGATAAATTTTCTCTGGCTGTGCGGTGCAGAGGAACTGGTGACTGGCTTATCTAGTGTGTCATGGGAGAAAGTAGACGTCAGCTTCCACAGCAGCAGGCTTAGATTTGCTGCCCATAGTGTCATTCAGGTCTCTCCCTCTCTCTCTCTCTCTCACACAAGATTTGATAGTTGATGCACACATCATTACATCTTTTCTACACGTTAGTCAGCATCATATACTCTGCATTGGGGAAATATAGAGCTTTCATAGCTCCCTACATGGGAGCTGTAGTGTTAGATTCTTTGCATTACGTAGTTTGAAGTCTTAGCCTATATTCAGATTCACCGCAGGATCCTACTTCAAGAAATATCAGCAAGAAGAGAGTGATAGAATAGGGAAAAGTAAAAATTACAAGGAGTCAAGATTTTTTGTGGAAAACTCCCAAATTGTAGAAAAATCACGGACCATAAAATACATATTTATAAGTTAATCCTCACACCCAATACTACTTACCTCACCTAAGCTTCTAATGATCATGCATTATTTCAACATTTTTCTTTGCACTTGAAAATGTTTTCAGCAGAGAGAGCACCGTCTTCACGGTCTGTCTTAGTCATTAATGTTAGAACTCAGAATTGTAACTTAAAATTATGAAGCTGACTATTGGTGGTGTTCAACTGTCAAGCAGGTTAAAGACCAATACATGCATTCAGAAGGTGCAGATGTTATACAACACATGATAGATCATTTTCTTTTATAGGAGCCTGAATATTCTGAATCATGTCACTTCCTGGCCTAGAATGTGTGATGCCAGTTTATGGTAATGCTACAATGTGGATGTGGCATAACTCTTACTTTAACCTCGATCTTTGTATAAGGCGATGTTGCGTTGAGCACAGATTACAAAGATGGAGAAGCGAGACGATTAATGGATTTCTTTGATTCAGGTTTGCACGTTCTTGTGTACGAGTAGAGGCCAATTTCGTCTAAACTATGATTATGGAATTATCACATGAAATTTCGTTTATTCATTGCTTAAGCTGTAAATGAAACACTCTGGATTACTCGATCCATTAACAGACTGTTGCTATTTATCGTCATCATAATCGTCAGTTTCTAAGATTAATTTGGACATTTCATGCAATCATATTAGCTTGCATGCTTTTATTGTTAGACTAAAAATCGATCCAAAACAATTATGTGGAAACAAATTGAATCGAATAATCGAAAATTTATGGATCGAGTTCATACCTCTGGCCATCGATGTTGTTCCGAAGCTCTCCTTTTGTTTCAGGTAATGACACTTCTACGCTCTCAACACTTTGAATTTGATGTTGCATCTGTATTTTCGATGGTGGAGCTTAGGGACCAAACCAATCTATATATTTAGCCAAAACCTCCATCAAGTTATGGCTCAAGTTACCAATTTTCCAATCAATGATGGAATTAAGACTCCTATAAATGTTGAGACTGAAAACTCCACGAATGTTGGACCATCAATTGACCGTTGAAGGAATGGGAAGAAACGGATATGTTACATTCTCCCACTTGGTCCATACATTCAACCTAATGTATCAACTCAATTCCATCGATGTCCTTCTTAAGAAACAAGCATATGAATCATGGGGATGAATCATCTAATAACGAGTATTATCTTCCATGTATTACAATGTATTTAGTTCCTCAAAAATTATTCTTTTTATGGTAACAATACTTAATGAAAAAAACCTTGTCTTATCTTTGGTCCTATATGAATGTATTTTCTCAAATAAATTATGGTGCACATGAATATGAGAAAATATTGTAGAATAATTGACCTTTGATTCGTGGAATCCAGGCTCATATTAAACTTACCAATCTCAAACACAATCAACCAATTTCTCCAACCCAACAACTCTTGTTAATACTCTTTGGTTGCCACTGTTAATTATACCCACAAGAAAACAAGATGGTGGAGTTTGTAAAGAAGCCATAAAGGCAGAGAAGAAAAACAAGGCAGAGAGCACGAATTAAAGACAATGAGAAAAAGCCACAGTTTCTCTCAATTCACAAGGCACACACTCACCGTTCTAACACTTAGAGAATAGGCATATATATATAGGTTAGGTTATATCTCCATTGGGCCAAGAAATAAAGTAATGTGCCAGCACATTAAAAAGACCATCCAAGAGTTATAGTGACCATGAGCAACATTAACTAATTAAGTTACTTCCAATGGCTCGAGTTATTTTCGGGTTGAGCCTATAAATTGATTGTGTTGATAGTTATTTCACTCATTGGCCAAGGCCTATGAAATATAATCCGACATTGTTTAACATCATTGACTGGGATTTATTGGGTATCAAATAATCTAACAGATTTTCACCTTGATACACAATCAATCTGTAAGTAACCAAAACACACAGTTTATACTTGCATAATAAGGTAACCAATAAAATTGGAATCACAGACATCACCTTGTGTTTCGGACCCGAAACACATCATACCTGCTCCATATACTCACCAGTGCTAAGATTAAGAACACCCAAGTAGAAGTAGATAATCATAGCAATCAATCAAGAGCAACTAACATACGATGGATATATCATATAGGAAAACACAGATCTTTTTGAAAAGACACGTTCATACAGAACAATAAATTAACACCAAATTAATCAAGCACACTGTCAACACATATGCAACAAATGATAAATGACCCCATGACAAGATCCCACCACACTTATCCTATCCCATTTCGTGTCGCTCACACTTCGAGAACACATATTTCACCTCATCGCCCACTATGCTCACTAGACTAATCACTCAACCCATGTCTAACTGGTAAACCTCCATAGATCCTAAGAGCATGGGATAATCCTCTATCACCACATCACTTCTCCCAAACTAAGTGGATAATGGGTCTCCACCTAACAGAAGTAATAGAAGCGTCTCTCTCACACTCCACCTGATCAGTGTCTTTTCTTAGATAAATGATTCCAACATTTGGTTACCTCTTCACTTGTGATCCAAATGTCACACTCCACATCCTCGGTACAAACCACCAATGTACCCTTAGGCATATATACTCAATCTTACCAAAAGACATACATCATGCTGCTAATGCATCCCAATCCATTATGCATGCAAACAGTTACACCAAATAATTAGATCACTCCAATTCATGCCAATGCATATATCAAACACATTGAAATGCAATATATAAAATTGTAACGGAATTGAGAAATCACACACATGCAAAAAATGATATACACCGATGTACATGCAGTAACTAGGTTACTCTCAATAAACATCACTAGGGTCATCACTCAACCCTATAATCACATTTGCCTCGTCTCTCATCTTATCAATCTACTTATCATTTTTCTTGGGACAATCCATAATACAGTGTCCAACCTTACCACAACTATAACACCGTCTACCACTAGACTTGTCCCTTCTCTTGCCCTTCTTCTTACCACCCTCATCACTC